>PVKM010047902.1:0-11327 GCA_004027735.1 Carollia perspicillata
AAAAAATCCCTGGCTGTCTCCTACTTTGCATGAGTACTCAATTATGGACATATTTTGCTGAGTTCAAAATCACTATATTTTTAGGTCCCTGCATAAGAAAGGTTTTACCAGCAAACAAGTGTAGAGTTGTGACCTAAGTGTTATGATTTCAAGGATTGTATAGTTTCTCTTATACATCAATAAACTGCAAGTTAGTAAACTTAAAGAAAATACTCAAGCACTTATCCTACCTTTATTTTATGAAATTTTATTAATTTTACCTTAATGCACCCAAATATTAATGTTTGACTTTCTTTTTATAGAATGATTCTAATAAACGAATAAGGGTGATGGAAAGCATATCACAGTTTTGTAACTCCTATGAAATAATGACCTAATTAATGAGCATCAATGGCTCCAAAAGACATAACAAGCATCAATCAGATAATGTGTATCTCTTCTTGAAAACACACAAAACCATAAAGAACTCCATTCAAAAAGCTCAGACCTCAGTCTGCAGAAGGTTACTCACTCCACTGACAAATATATAGAAATATATGAATTTATAGTGTATGTGAAATGATATTGTAGGATAGCATCAGCAATATGCATACCAGGGGAAAATATAAATGAAACAGAAATCAAGCAACACAGTCTCTCCAACACAAGTTGGAAGGAAGGGAAAGAGAGGGTGAGAGAGGGTATATAGGTTAGTGATGATCAACAGTTGTAATATGTGGAAGTTCTTTGAAATCTAATTAAACGAAGTAAACCAAAAACTTAATTCATGTAATAATTTGAAAAAAAAAAAACTTAACCTTGAATAGATAGTTGAGAACACATTTTTTTATGTTGATAGTTTTGAGTTGAAAAATTAGTGTTATGGTTGTGTTTTATTGAAACAATCCTTATCTTTTATAAATACACTCTGAAGTATCTATAAGTGAAGTATCGTGTTGTGAACTTTTCTTGGAAATAATCCTGAAGAAGGTCAGACTTGAGTACAGACCACAAATTGACAATATGTTATCTGCATAACAGGAGTTTGATATACTACTACATGAGTATTTTACACTTGTTTGGAGTTTTGCAATGAACAAACTGAGCTAACAAGCAAAATAAAGATTTACTCATAGATGGAGAACAGATGACAGTTAGTGGGGAGGAGGGAAGACTAGGGAAAGGGATTGCACAAAAAGGAAAAAAGGACTCATGGACATGGACAACAATGAGGTGATTGCTGGAGAGGGTGGTATAAGAGGACTAAATGGTAATGGAAAAAATATAATAAAGATTATATAAAATATAAAAAGTTAAAGCTGAATCTCAATTGAACAATAGTTTTAAAACTTAAGAATGTCAAAACCCCACAAAGATCCAAGTTTTTCATTTGCATACTGGGGGTAATTTACAGTATTCATCAGAGATGTATATATAACTTATAAAAAGTATTTAAGGTTTTAAGAAAGTAAAAATAATTGAATATAAAAATTTTATTTTTCTGTTTTAAGCAAATATCTCTTATATCTTTATACAGTGCCAGACTGATTTTGGATATGAATCTTGGCTTTTGTAAATAATATACAAGAACTGAAGAGCATGCCTATATTATATGATTATTACTGCTAGTCTTTTCCTCTTTCATCCACTTGGTACTTAAAAAAAAGCCTAGATCCAAAGCCAAATTGGTGCTTTTTAAAAATAACATGAATTGCCCTGGCTGGTGTAGCTCAGTGGATTGAGTGTGGGCCTGCAAACCAAAGCATTGCCTGTTCGATTCCCTGTCAGGGCACATGCCTGGGTTGCAGGCCAGGTCCCCAGAATGGAGTGCAACCACACATTGATGTTTCTCTCCTTCTCTTTCTCCTTCCCTTCTCCTCTCTCTAAAAATAAATAAATAAATAATTAAAAAATAAATAAATAAAAATAACATAAATTCATTATTACCAAGCCCTAATATATGAAATGTTAAAGGGACTTAACTAAGAAAAAGAACAGGATCAAAACTATGAACAGTAAAATGACAACAAACTGAACTGGACCTAAAACAAAAACAAAAACAAGCTAAGCAAACAACTAGAAAAGGAACAGCATCACAGAAATGGAGATCACATGGAGGGTTATCAGGGGACAGGAAAGGGAATAGGGGAAAAGGTACAGGGAATAAGTAGTGTAAATGGTAGGTATAAAATAGACACGGGGAGGATAAGAATAGTATAGGAAATGTAGAAGCCCAAGAACTTATACGTATGACCCATGGACATGAACTAATGTGTGGGGGGGTGGGAATGCTGGTGGGAGAGAGCGTGCAGGGCAGAGAGGAATAAAGGTGGAGAAAAAATGGGACCATTATAATAGCATAATCAATAAAATATACTTTAAAAATAACAAATTCATATATTTTTGTATTTTTAAATATGCTTGAGAGGATGCAAGCATACTTTTATGCAATCATAAAAGTGGACGATTCTAATGAAAATATTTCAATGAGAAAGAAGAGTTCACATTTATCACTGTACTTTGATGTTCTCTCTCTCCATCACCCTAGTGTAGACTTGCTCTGTGAGCCTTGCCATATTCATTCTGCGGATAGACTTGCCCCAAAACTTTTGAAAATGGAGGTCTAATCATATAATGTCCCTATTTAAAAATTTGTCTTATCTTCCCACCATTTTTCTTTTCTCACACAGCCTGAGAGGTGCTTGCTGTGTCTCCAGTGTCACCTCAGTACATCCTCCATGTTCTCATCATGATGGCATTACATATCAACCAGGCTCCTCAGGAGGTTTGTGTTCCTGCCCCATCTCTCACCTCATCCCTGTCACTGTCACAGGAAATTTCTGTTCACTTTTTAAATTTTGGGTGTCATAACACTGCAAAAGTGGGTTAATTCTTTTTGCTATGATCATCCATTAATTAACTGTGACCTCTCCTTGAAAATAGTCATCACACTTACAGTTGTGGAATGTTTCTTATCAGCTGCATGCCCCATGAATGTCAGGTCATTGTTATTTTCTCTCTCTGTACTTTATCAACATTGTACCACCGTGTGCTCCTAGACCAAATGTAATGTTGTTTGTTGTGATGAAGTCTAGATCATGTTGGACAAATGCCCAATTTAGAAATTTTCTCTAGGAGAAAATAAAAAAAGCAACATTTCTTTTTCTTCACGTGTTGCCAGAAAAAAAGGCACTTGGCAATAAAACTTACTTTAGGATCCTGAAGTAACATCGATTTATGGTGATGGAGAGAAATCAGAAGTCTATACACTATTAACTTTCATAATAGCCCTTGATAAAGATTTCTTTATAGTGATTATATTAATATATATCATCAGTAATGTCATTTACATTTAAATGGAGACAAATCTGAATAAATAAATATAGGAGGCCAATTTATCTCCAAACTTCATAAAAGAAAATATATGTATATATATGTACCTATACAGAGAAAGCATGAGAGAGCTAAAAAGTGAAGAAGAGAGATCATTTATGTCCAATGGCATGATTACTTAAATAATTTTAAATGATAAAGTAATTAGATATTGTTTCTATTAGGTATTAGATGAAGTATTTAGTTAGATGATAATGGGTAGAGCAGTGAAATTTATAAACCAGTGATAATATCAATGTAGAGTAAGGAACAAAAAAATAGAGCATTTAGTAGTAGAGAAACAGACTGTAAACGAGGACATGAAAATTGGCCAGCTGGGTAATAGAGAAGTCGAGATGGGCAGTAATCTAGTGAAGTGACAGACATGGGGGCAATCTACAATCCAGGAGAATCCAGGGTGTGTTCCCAGAGCACAGCGATGCTGTGACTGTGACTGCAGTGCTATTTGCAATTCCATTGTATGGAAATGCAACTGAAACACACACAGACACAAATACTCAAAACCACATTTTAATTCTTCTGTGTGTAACTTTGTTGCTCACTTGATAGAATGAATTTATCTTGAATTAAGTGACATGTATCTGGTGCATGTAAATGACTAAATTCCATTTTGGTTTGTGTAAACAGTCTCCCCCTAATTTTGACTATCACTTTGTTTTAACCTTTATTTTTCAAAAACATTTTATGGCATCTTAAGTTTATATAAAATTAAGAAAATATTGCTAAGCAAACATATAAAGTGCTGTTATTTATGGTCATTTTTTTGTATAAATAGTAGGTTTCAAATCTACAATTAGCAAATGACCAAAGTGTGGATTTAAGTTAAAAAGGCAAAGTAGAAAAAGATTTATGTTATTGGTGGAGGTGTCTGAAAAGTTACATTAATCAATTTGGTTTTGTTAGAATTGATTAAATTGGGATTTTAAGTGATTTTTACTTTATTAATTTAAATATAGATATACTCTTACAGTATATAATTCATGATTTATGAATACATCAACAATATCGTCTACCCATGATAGCAGAATATAAACTCTCTCTAAGTCATAGTTTAAAAATGAGTACTTATCAGCCAGTGTAGCTCATGTCCTGGACCACTGAATCATAAGTAGTACAGCAATGAAGATTAGCGAGCTAAGTGGACACCGGAAGGTTTGGTTGTGAATTCTAAAACAAGGATACATCTCTATGTGGAATCCCATTAAAATTGATGCCTTCTGTCCAGTGGTTGAAAACACCATACTCAGCCAAACTACAGAAGACTGATGCAACCAGATAGAAAACAATTGCCATGTCAGATAAAGATACAGATTGGATATAGATACAACTATATAGAATATCAAACTTTAACTTTCAAAATGGAAAAACTATTATTCAGGCAATTACGAAATGAAAATATACTAAAGGTTTTAACACATCACTTAATGAGGGGACCTCATATATTCACAGAAAGATCAAATCTCTGAGTTAGGTTTGCAAAGGGGTTCATGCTCCTCCACATGCCATTAAGAATCAAAATTGTCTGCTCCACGGACAGAAGTAACATCCCTCTCAGGCTGAAATCAACAGGTGACAAGTGATTTTACTGGTGGGCGGGGGAGACAGGGAGAGGTTGGTTAAATAGCTATAAGATAAATAAGGTCTCAGGATCTAATGCCAAACATGGTGACTATAGTCAATACTAAAGTTTTGAATACTTAAAATTTGCTAAGAGAATATAACTTAAATTTGTGTGTGTGTGTGTGTTGATGGATGTATTAATTAATTAGATGTAGGAATGTTTTCACAATGTATAAATAAAATAACCACAATGTACACTTTAAATATTTTACAATTTATGTCATTAATTATACCTCAAAAAGCAGAAATTTGAAAAACATCCCTAGACATAAAGAAACAAAAAATAACATAAAACTGACTCATGTGTCTAAGTCTTAGGCCTTTAATCAATAGTGAACTAAGAGATTAAATAAATACATTTTTCTACACATTGGATAGAAGCAAAACACCTGTATGAAAATGAAAGAATGCATCACCCATCTTTTTGTCTAATTTCCAAATGCCAAACAATTTCTTCTAAGAGAAATGAGAATAGTGGAATTGTGTTGTCTTTCCTGGGAAAAATGCATGAAATAGTCTTGAAAACAAAAGCAGCTACTATAGTTTAGATGGTAAGAGAGAAGACAGACATAGGCAACCAAGATAGATTGACTCTGAGTATCTCCAAGGAGCTGAGCTTGAAGTAATGTGCATAATTCTCAGAGAACCATTTTGCAATTTGAAATCAAAACAAACATGCTCAGCAGGTGAGTTGTCCTATGATAAGACAAGCTAGTCCAGGCAGTGAAATCACTGTTAATGGAGGCTGAAAAGATAAGCATTTTGGACGTTGGATCATACGATCATTTTCTAATTTCTGGGTAACATCTCACCTTCGGTGAAACTCTTTGTCTCCATTTTGTCTAATAACAAAGGAAAACAGAAAGATTTTAACTTGTGTCTTTTATAAATAAATTGGACTGTCTCAAATTGTTATTTCTATATTTGAATTAAAGATTATAATTCTTTGGCTACTTTCCTTTCCTTGTTAAGATTCCATTCATTGCTCAAACAGTGATTTTTGTGTTGTCTTTTAAGTGAGTATGTGTGTTAATTGTGATAATTTGGTGCCTGGAAAATTGTCCCAAGGCACATGGAATTGTGCTACAAATGATATTTCAGAAAGAATATGTAGTCTAATTTAAAAAACTCTCTGAAAATTAAATCTCATGCAGATAAGCATTCTTAAAAGAGTTCAATAGATATATGTATTTAGGGGTTTATAACTTTCTAAAAAGCCCTATGTTGGGGTTTTCATGTTTGTTTCAGTGTGAAGGTAGGTGAGATTACAATGGGAAGGCTTGAGATTTGTAGGACACTCAACATTAAATGGAGAAAATTACATTTGATTCACAAAGCAATAAAATACTAAATGACTAATACAGCTCACAGAATATCCTGGTGCCTTAGGTTGCAGATAAGATTATAATTGCCTGATAAAGTATACAATTATATTCATGGAATACATTATGTACAATGTATAATTTCACTAACCTGGCATGTAGGCCCTAGAATACTTTTTTGTATGAACTTCTTAACATTGTAACTTTAGCTTCTTTAATTTTTAATGTATGTGACCTATAATGAGACTATAAATTCATTGTCATTTTTATCCTCTAGAGTATTTAAGACTTTGACTTGCATTAAATAACCAGAAACTCTGAAGAAATAAGGGTTGCTGCATTTTATATTTTAAATTACTTAGGTTGTAAAGATTTGTACGGCTTTTGACCAAACATAGGTCAGAGACATCCAATGCTAATGAAACTCCTGTGAAGACTATTCCCCAGTGACCAATAATCAGAACCTTTACCCTGTCACACAATTCTACTCCCTGTTCTTACTATCAAAACTTGGCTTCCGCCTGATTAGATGTTTTCTATAGAAGCTGCTATTTTTCACTACATTTAGTCCCATGGAATATTTTCCTGGAGGATTTTTGTTTGTTTGTTTTTAATTTCATTTATTGATTCTTCTTTCTTCACTGAAACAAAATAATTTGGAAGACTTGTCACTGTGTGTAATCCCCTCTGTGATCCAAAACGTTTTCTCCTTGTTGCTTTTAATTAACTAACATGTCAATCAGATTGGCACTGCTTGTGTGTGTGTTTACCCATTATCAATGTTTGTATAGACATTTAGTTTAATCTGTATCTATATTGCATTTACCCAATTCTTTGATAAGCAGGGGTTTTTGTGTCTATGTGAGGGTAAGAGAGTATTTAGACAAACTATGCTTTCCTCATGTAGCCTTTTTTAAAAATCTTTTTAAAATCTTAAGAAGAACAATACTGCCATCTTAAGGCAAAATAAATTAACTTTTAAGAAATACTACAAAATTTTGTTAACGCATTTTAGGTTATCAATCCAAACTAATTTGAAAAAAAAAACCTAATATATCACAGATTTGATAAAGTTTGAATACTCTCTCAACTTCTACAAAGAAAAATTGCATAATGTACATCAAGGAATCATATTTATTTTATCAACTGTATATACTTTGATTTCAGAATTTCAGCCCTTCTCTCAAAATTGCAAATGGCATTTTCAAGGTATCTGGATAATTAATACTTAAGGGGATTTTAAACCATGGAATTTCACTTATGACATTTGAAAATGTACATAGACATTCACATGATACACAGTATCGAGACTAATATTCTGAAGTCTGCAATAATAAATGGGAGAGAGATCTAGAGAAGAATGGCAAGGACAGTTAAGAGTAAGACATAATGGCTTAGGAAAGCTATTGGTGTCATAAGAGATAGCGTGCTACTCTATATCTATCCCTAATGTTCTATCTGCTTAGGAGAACGTGTCAAACATCTTATGTGTGATCGATGAAAGATGAGTGTAAATTTGTGATGCTCCAAAAGGCAGAATGAGAAGCATACAATGGCTATTCTAGTCAACTCTTAGTTAAATATTCATATTTTTATAGTGTGTCTTGCTGATTAGTATTTCCAGGGAACTTTCTGTTCCTTATTTAAAAGTTGAAAGTTTGAGAATATCTGGTGGGAATCACTCCAACTTCTCTCATCTCCTCAGTATCTGTATTTTTACTTGCTGTCTCCTAACTTCCAATGATCTCAGAAGACAATGTATACATATATTCTCTTTTAACATTATATTTATTTATTTTTAGAGAGATAGGAAAGGAAGAAGAAAGGGAGGGAGAGAAACATCAATGTGTGGTTGCCCCTCATGTACCCCCTACTGGGGACCTGACTGGCAACCCAAGAATATGCCCTAACTGGGAATCGAACCAGCGACCCTTTGGTTCACAGGCCAGAACTCAATCCACTGAGCCACACCAGCCAGGGCTGTATTCTCTTTTCAAAATCTCAGTATTCCATGTTCCTAGGTCTACTCTTGTTTCCTGTGGTTGTTAGCATATAAATACCATAAAGTCCTAGGCTTTTCACACTCAAACATACCTACAAACATATGCCCATTTTCTCCTACAACCTGTCTCTATTGCATGCACAATAACAATTACCCTAATTCACATTTCCCATCATGTTAAGCAATGAATGTTTTAAAGAAACATTTAAGGCACCATCACTACTAGGTGACACCATCTGAACTATCTATCATGGCATTAAGTAGCTTGGTGAGTTGTGTAGCACTTAGTTTTACTGTATTTATTTCAATAATCTATAAATACTCTATGCTATACTGCATTTATTTCATTAGTCTGTAAATATTCTATGCTTGCTTCGTAAGGCGCGCTATTCCCTGAATGTGTCTTCACCTGTTTCCCTTTTCCCCTTTTATTTATAATATTTCCTTTACCTTGAAAACCTCTTCTTTCTTGAACAGTAGAAATACTAATATTCCTTCATAATTCATCATGATTGCAATTTCCTCTGTATAGTTTCCTATGTAGTTAAACTAGTTAACATTTTTTTCTATTTGCTTATTATATTTTGAATCTCCATCACATCATCTCATAATTGATAATAGAGTGTAATATGGGGTTAATTGGAAAAGGTGATGATGAGTCTTATTCACCATTGTACTCAACGTTTTTTAATATGGAGCTCTATACACATTATCACGGGTAGAACACTGAATTGGTAAAAAAAAATAAATTGGAACTTAAGTTTTACTTTGTTATGATTGCCTGCATGGCCCTGGGAAAAATATCACTTAATTTCTCAGCCTTCTGTTCTTCCAAGTAAGGGTCAAAAACAACATTTTTCTCAGTGACAGAACAATGTTGCTACTAGAAACATGATTGATAGCATATTCACATTAAACATACATTATGCTGTTATTATTAAGGAACATTGACTAATTTTCTGTCTCACTCCTTAAATACACTTCGCTATTCCTTATTCTCACATTCAGAATACTTTGCATACCACAGATTCTACCTTGAGCCTTTTTCTTTTTGCCAGATCTTTATCCATCCACACATGTGTCATCTCTATTCTAAATGACCTTCTGTAAGGGCTCTTATTCCCTTCTACAGGTACCATTGATATATTAGTTGTCTTGAAGAATCATCTGTCAATCTCAATTTTCTGTTAAAAAAATCAGTCATAGCTTTCAATTACTTATGCAATTAGCCATGAAAACTTTAGCTTAACAGCCAAAAATTTTAAATGATGAACAACCATTTATAGCTAACAAAAAATTCCTAATTTTAAACTTTATTCTGCTATTTTCTTCTGGAAAAAAACTTTTCTCTGTACCTTATATATATATATTCAAAGCTTAACTAAAATAGAGGGGTTTTTAAAATATTTTTTATTGCTTTGAAAGGAAGGAAAGAGAGGAGCACAGAGAGAGACAGACACAGAGACAGGGACACAGAGAGAGACTGATATATGGGAGAAACTTCCATCACTTTCCTCTTGCATGTGCCCTGACCAGGCATTGAATCCTCAACATTTTTGGTATATGTGACGACACTCCAACTAAGCAGCCCAACCAGGGCTAAAATAATTTTTTCTACACACTAATATATCCTTCAGAAAGTAATTTTTTCTCCTCTGTAAATTTCTATAATTATTTATTTCTTATCATTGTAAGACATATACCTGTATCTTTATATTATAGCCATTTATGTATATGAATTTTCTTTTTCACTAAATACATATTTTCCCATCTCAATTATACCTGTACTGTGCTTTGTATATGAGAAGTGTCCAAAGGCTCTGTTTAAAGAATTAAAAAAACAAAGAGAGTTTACAATAAAATAAACCTAATTTCAATAGATTGCATTTAGGAACTTCATAATTTGAAGCAAAAGATGAAAAAAATTAGTTCATAAGTACATTGAATGTGTTCTGTTTTGAAAGTGATTTTTCTTTATCCATCTATCTATCATCCCCCCATCTAAAATAGGGACAATTTATTGTTTGTGAAAGTGTTTGAAGGTTTTCCTCCCCCTTCCCTCCACCTCCTTCCTCTCCTCCTGCTCTTCCTCTTTCTTCTCTTGCATATCTTTCTTCCCTTTTCTTGTACTTCCTTCTCTCCTTCTTTTGTTCTTGTTCGCTGTTGTACACTAGCCCCAAGAACTATGCCAGACATGTAATAGATACCAGTGAGTATTTGTTGAATGAACTCCTCTTTGAAAGCTATGGGTTCTTCAAAGTCCCCCAAAATATAAGTATTTGAGAATGACATAATGAAATATCTAGTTTCAGAAAACTCTTTGGCAGTAGATTAGACATGAGTAAATCAAGAAGCAGAAAGACATATTAGGTACTATTTCAAAATTGTGGTGGAAAGTAATGAGGACCTCAATAAAAAATGACTGGGCATGGCAATGACCATTTTTATAGGTAACAGGAAAGGAGAAACATGATTCTGTGACTGATTACATAAGATTGGATGGCTAAAACGATAAAACCCAGAATATATCTATCAAATCTTTGCCTTGAGCAACCAAGTAGAAGCCAGAGTTAATTCTTAAGGTAAGCAAAGAAAGAGAAATCTGCTGGATTCATAGATGTTGAATTTAGTTTGGGATATATATAAGTATAAAACTTTTATAATGAGCAGATGACAACTTGTGGGGTGGAGTGGAGGTTAGGAGGTAGAGGGATTGAGCAAAAAAGAAAAAAGATTCAAGGACATGGACAATAGTGTGGTGGTTGCCAGGGGGAGGGTGGAATAAGGGGATTAAATGGTAATGGGGAAAAAGCACAATAAAGAGTAAATGAAAAACAAAAAAAATTATAATGATCCAGTGAGCTTTTGAAGGCAGACTTACATTGGCATGTGGAGTGGCTTCATAGGCTCACCAGGAAGTTTTAGAATCTCTCCCCAGTTAAATAATAGTAATTTATTAGTTAACAATTTTCTCATAGGCCAATTGATTCTTCCGGAAACAGTCAATAAAA
>PVKM010047903.1:0-11332 GCA_004027735.1 Carollia perspicillata
TTGGCAGCGCCGTTTTGCAGATGCGGACGCTGAGGCTCAGGGGGCCGAAATAACCTTCCCGATGTCATGTGTCCGAGGGGTCTGATTCCAGAAACGTTTTCAGGAGTCGCCACGAAATGGAAGCGCTCACACCTAGGGAAGCTCAGGGAGGGACACTCCCCGGACTGTGGTCAGCGGTGCCTCTAGACAGAGGAGGCATGGAGGAGGGAGGCGGGGCAGGGGGAGCTTGGGACATTTACTTTCTATTACACATTCACACATTGATTTATGTATTTGCAGCAGGTGCGTGTGGCTTTTATGGTTTAGCAAGGCTGTCCTTTGTACAAGAGAACAGATCTTATATGCTTCCACTCACATGAAATGTCCATAATGGGTGATGTCATAGAGCCAGAAAGGAGATTAGCGGCTGTGGGGGTGGGGTGTGGGGGGCCAATGGAGAGCAGTGGGTACCAAATTTCTGGTTGGGGGGGTGAAAAGTGTTGGGACTAGATAGTGGTGAAGGTTGTACAGTATCACAAATATATTTAATGCCATTGAATTGTACTCTTACAAATGGCTCACATGGTAAATTTATGTGTATTTGACCACAATTTTACAAAAGAAGACAAAGAAATCCTTTGAGTTGAAGTTATTTATTGTGGGGGGAACATTCACCCCATTACCCTCACTTTTCTCATTTTTCCTGTGC
The DNA here is from genome assembly GCA_004027735.1 of Carollia perspicillata. Classification (NCBI taxonomy): domain Eukaryota; kingdom Metazoa; phylum Chordata; class Mammalia; order Chiroptera; family Phyllostomidae; genus Carollia; species Carollia perspicillata. The sequence goes on from PVKM010047903.1 coordinate 689, forward strand.
CGTGTTGTGTCTCCCAGAAGCAGGATGTCCCCCCAAGGCTCTCGGGCCATTGAGGGGGGACTGCAGCCTTACCGGTTCGAACAGGCTTGTGCGTCACCGGCCGAGGGTCGTGGGAAGTGCCCTGAACACCAGTGCCTCTGCTTCGCTGAGTCCCCTGAAGACATATGACTGTGACCCGCTGGGTGGTGCACACGCAGACCCCCGTGCTGGGTTCGGCACCTGGGAGCGCTCTGGAACAGTGGAGAGATGCTGGCCCAGTAATGGACAGCGTCCTCCATTGCACATTTGCAAAAGTCTGGGAATGAGTTGGCCTCCTGAGGTTTTATTTACATAAACCGGGCTCCCAAAGGAAGGGTTAGAGAACCAGGAAATTGCTTCTCTACCTCTCCATCCATCCGTGCATCCATCCACCCACTCACCCGTCCGTCTGTCCATTGTACATCCATTCTACTAACACAACTTTGGGAAACACCAACCATAAGCTAGACTCCCGGCCAAATACTGAGGATCGAGAATCATATTTCTCGTAAGACACCGTCAATCGGTGTCGCGTGATGTGGAAGAAATTAGAATTGAGGATCGTGGCCTCTCCTCCCATTACTTTAACTTGCTGTGTGACTTCCGGCAAGTCCCTCCTCTTTCCTGAGCCCGTACTTTAGGAGTTGCCCTCCAGCTCTCAGATTCGCTGGTTCTGCGCGTAGAGTTAGTATCAGGCCGTCCACAAACCCTTGCTGATGTGTTTGCAAGTCTGTGATCGTGAGCAAGACGCACACAATTGAAAGGATGCCTCCCTGTGCTTGCCCCGATGGAAACCGATACCAGTGGCCGCTGTCCCAGCCAGCACCTGAATGCTTAATGTTAGTAATGACGACAATAGCAGGGTACAAATTTGCACATAGGAAAGGAATATGCGGTTATGATTTACAGAATTGAGCCTAAGACGCGCTGTTCATCTGTGAAAAGATTTTATAAACACCAAATGGAAAAGCATGTTCAGCTTCCCCGCCGATGGCATGGGAGTTTGCTCCGGGATGGGTAAACATGCTTTTCCATGGGGTGTGTGTGTGTGTGTGTGTGTGTGTGTGTGTGTGTGTCTTTCACAAATATTGACCTGTCCTTTACAGTTATATTCCAGCCATGAGTAAATCAAAATAAGGTGTGTTTTGTGGGACTCTCTTGTTTTATTATCTGTCATTTAATTTTTAATACCTAAGTGACACCTGATATATTACCTAATCAAAAGGAGAGAATTATACGTCGCACCTAATCAGTTATTTTTGCCATATCACTGAAATTAGACTAACAGATGAGCAAAATAAATAAGATGAACTTTAAAAATGAAAATGCTTAGCCTTTGGAATTTTAGTTGACAGCTTTTGAAAATTAAATTATAAGTCAGGTCCTGATAGGTTTGATATCTTCTTTGCGGCTTTGCCGATGATGTATTGCGGCTTTAATGGAATATCATTTATCATCTGATAATAACAAATGTAGTATTTCTGAGCTTGTCATCTCTTCTGTGATGACAAATAGTCCGACTTGTAGCGGTGATAATGGAATTTTATAATGATCTGTCCGAAACTGACTCGGCTGCAGGCCGAGCTATTTTTCTTAAACCTCGCCCTGCCTATTACATGCAGATTACTGCCGTCGGCACCCCCCTCCGAGCGCAGGGCCCAGCCACGAACCCCGATTTCAGGCAGGCGGCCCCAGACCACTGCATAATAGTCACTTGTGCATATCCAAATTGCCTTTCTTAGGCTAACCCGAGAACTCGTCGCTGTTGAAATCGGCAGACTACAAAACTACGGACGCTCCGTCTCCCTCCTGCAGGGTGGGCGGTGTATCCGGTCTGCCGCTTCTTCTCTCCAATCCATCATCACATCGGGATCGAGTCAGTGGAGGCCCGGTGCCAAGACCACGTGCCGGGCAGCCCAGCCGCCCTTCCGCTTTATCTGGACGCGGGGTTTCTTCTGTGTCTTCACTCTCCGCTGGTCCGATACCATCGCCCTGTCGCAGCCGTACATCCCACAACCCAAATCGCCTGTCCTCTCGACTCTCCCCGGAAAGCTTCCATCTGCCAGGGGCGTCCCAGGAACCTCAGTTTGGAGGACGCAGGCCTCCTGAGCTGTTGTCACTACGGGGACAGAGCCGACACAGCTGTGATGTGCTGCAGGGTGCCTCGCGGAAAGGGACAGTGTCAGTGTGACCGGGGCGGCATCCTACACGAACACTGGAGGTGCACTATCGCATGCTGCTGATCTGATTTTTACCCTCTCCGTAGCAGACTGGATTTTCTGTCCGTGGTCACAGCAGGACAGCGTATGACAAAGGGACAGACCCAGGTGAAGGTCTTTGGAACTGAGGGAGCTGAGTGGAATTGAGGTCACGGACTCATAGGCAAATCGATGTCTGACAGGCAGGAAGTGCTCACCTGGTGGGGACAGACAGAGGTACTGGGAGGTGTGTATTTCAGGTGGGCTCTGATCCCAGGGCCACGGGGACAGTTCACGGCTGTCCTGTCTTGGACCGGGTGCTTCAGTGACACTGTGGACCCTGCCGTCCTTTTTCTCCTTCAGTGCAGCGTTGCTCCAGCCCCAGCCAAAGGGTCTGACCCCCTTCCCTGTTCTGGACCCCCTGCAGGACTTCTCCCGGGGGCCAGAGGGACTGGCATGCCGCAGCCTCGGGGGCCGGCCCTCGGGCCGCAGGAAAGCCTGTGTCCCCCACCTTCCTTGGGTGCCCTCTTCACTTCCTCCAGCTTTCCTCCTTTTGCAGTCTCTCCTTTCCTCTCCCCTCCCTTCTCTCTTTATTTCTTTTCTCTCCCTGTCATTTTCTTTACATAAAGAGCCACAAATTAAAAGGCCTGAGGGCAAAGGAAATACAATAGCAGGCCACGGTGGGGGGAGTTAGTGAGCGTCTGCCTCATTTACAGGGTACTCTGTGTCCAGCTAACTGCCGGGGGGAAGACCTAAAACCTTTTCAAGAGGAGCTGCAAACCTACTTTTTATATTGGGGCCATATTCTTAAATGTTGAAAACTGCCCTGGCTCCTGGCAGCCTCGAGTCCATCATGGCCTGCAGCCCACCAAGCCCTGACCCCAGCAGCCAGCAAAAGCAGGCAGCCCATGCCCTTTTGGCCTCGGAGCACCTGCTTTGCTCTTAGAGGGGCTCCCCTGCAGCCCCAGGCCAGGCAGTGACCCGGTGTCCCCGACTGCCAACGTGGAGCCGAGATGCAGGAGAGGCCAGAGATGGACTTCCGACCTCTCTGACCAGGCCCCACCGTTACATGGCCCCACGTTTTAGAGATGGGCAAGCAGGCCCCAGTCCTGACTTTACCTTCAGGGGTCCCCTTCCTTTGGGACACTTTGCAGGAAATTTCCTACGTGCCTCGGCGGAGTGCCTGAGCTATGTTGTCACTTACATGGGCCTCGTCCAGGGTCCTCACCTCTGGGCTCTCTCTGGCCTTCTGCTTGCTGGGCTTCACATGTGGGGACAGTTGATGGCTTTGCTGCTAGGAAGGCGGCCTGGAAGCCGATTGTCCCTGCGGGTGGCGCTGTGTTTGTTTCTCTAGGATCACGTGAGAACCTGCAGCTGAGCGAGGGCAACTCAGCCTAACTGCCTGGGAAAAGCGTTGTGAAGACTGAGTATTCCGAATCGCGTTAAACATTTACCACCTCTTCATGGAGTTAACGCTACTTACACACACACACACACACACACACACACGTGTGACTCAGCCGTGTGTGGGCAGCCCCCCACGGCTTGCTCGCTCTGTGCACCCATAACTGATCCCCCACTTCACACCCAGCCTAAGAGCACAAGGGGGGCACGGGACAAAACTGTGTTACATGAACAAATGAGTGTCGAATGCTTGCTGGAGCACCCTTGAATTATTAATTAATTAGTTAGTTAATGTACACCAGCCTGTTCTCAAGGGTCCAGTGACATTGTTCCCACTCATTATTGCCATAAGCTTCCACAAAACAACTAAAATTCTCACCTCCCCTTGCTCTTGAGGTCTCTACCAAGGAGACATTAGATTTCCCAAGCTGCCCTTACCAGGTACCACTCACCTGGCCAAAGTACAATTGCCAGAGATGCTGTGGTTCGGCCTTGTGGTGACCGGCCCGACAGGGAGAGACCCGTGATCCCTCTCCCCACTCCTAATGATGCCTGGAATTTCCACCATTAGAGCTTCATTCCATTGACTTGACTCCAGCAGGCCCATGACCGTCCCGTACGCACGCATGCGGTTGTCTCAGGGATGGCGAGCACGGGGAGCCAGCGCGATGCCAACACTCGGGTGTGAATTCCCTACGAGCGTCATGGGAAGCGAGTCGGGTGATGTAGCTGCTGGGGCTGCAGATGGGGAGTTCGAGCAGGGGCGAGGCAGTGAAGCCAAGTGTGGACCATTGTAACAATTCAGATTCTTTTTGTTTTTGATCCTCACCCGAGGACATGCGTATGGATTTTAGAGAGGGGGGCAGGGAGGGAGGGGACAGTGAGAGAAGCACGGACGGGAGAGAGGGACAGTTGGCTGCCTCTTGCACACACCCTGACCAGGGACCTGCTGGGAACTGAACCTGCAACCTTTTGGTTTACAAGACGATGTTCCAACCAACCAGGGGAATAATTTATATCCTAAATGTTCCTGGGTTTGTGTGTAGGATACATTGCGTAGGTATTATAGTATCTTATAACTGAATTATAACTTACAACTGTTTCAGTATTAATTTTTAATGATTACTAAAATGGATATTAATAAGACTTCATTAAGTATTATGTCTTAGCGTTGTCCTAAATGCTTGTCCTTCAAATATCGTCTTTATTATTCTTGCTCTGTCTGTAAAACCGTGTGCCATGCTGAGCTGGGGGTTTTAATTTTGGTCTCTGAACGCTGATCTCTCCCTCTGAGTCACCAAAGTTGACTATGAAAAGCAACAATAAAAAAAGATAAACGTATATGTAACTGTACACCTGAGTTGTGTGATAACTCTGTCTAAAGGAATTTCTAATCAAACTCCTATTTACGACTTAGTTTCGACCTCAGTAACAACACCCACACATTCATGGGTTCAATGCCTATCCCCCCAGATCATAACTTTGGTGAAGGTTTGTAATGCATCCAAATAAACCTAATATTTAACTCTAAAAAGCTTATAGGACATCTGAAATCACTTTGAGTGGCATTAGCGATTTAGGTTCCACACTCTGGGACACACTGACTCTGATGTCCCCCTGGACGGTTCCGCTGCTCAGAGAGGCGACACCTGGGAGCAGGGCCTATTTTCCAAATTTGCGCATGCAGGAGAGTGCCATTCGGAGGGGCGGGACGGGGAGGGCCGAGGGCTTCAGACACTCATGCTGTATTTCAGCCCTTCCACAGAAGTTCCGTGCGGCCTTGTTCGAGTCCCTTCCCTGCCCCGGGCCTCCGTTGCTCCACCTGCCCAGGGAGGTGGCGATAGGACCCCCCAAGCCTCTCCATCCCTGACCCTCCAGATCACTCGACTCCCTGCAGTTAAGTCAAGTGTGTTTAAGTAAGCCAGCCACCTCCTGCTCGCCTCATCCGGCCTCTTATCTTAATAAGTAATGAGCGTGCCAAGGGCTGACAATGACACATTTTGAAAATAGTTTTAATGCATAGCTGGCAGAGGACCTGTTGGGCGTTGACAAATTACACAAACAGAGATGGTGAGGAGAGCATCAAATATTTAAGGCCCAGGGCCCAGGCGGTAATGGAGAACTTACCTGTGCCTCCCATAAGCCGGCTCGTGTTCTGCTGAAGGGGATGCTTCTTCTCGGCCTCTCCAGGTAAGTGCAGGGCTGGCTCCCGCCGAGTGGAGAAGAAGCCGGAGTTGATTTCTGCAGACCCTTGATTTCGGTTAAATTTATCCCCGGGGCATATTGGAGAGTCAGGCCCTTTAAAGTGGGTCCTGTTATTCCCTACATAAATGTCATACATCAGGTTTTTGTCCCTGGATGCTGATTTCTATTGTAAAAGTACAAAATTGACCACAAAAAGCATTGAAAGCAAATAGTAAGGGATAAGCGTATGTACTCGGAAGTGTGTACCGAGAATAGATGCTTAAATATCTCAATACAAAAGCAAGAATGCTTCTTATGGGGGATTTTTCAACACAGGCCTGATTGATTGCGTCTTTTAAAACCTGTATACAATAAAAATTTAAAGCATTTTCCAGTAACGACGTAAACAGTCTTTGTCCTTCTGAGTGCCTTTGAACAGAGTTCGTGGGTGGAGTGATGGGGTTCGGAATGTTCTCTGCTGATTTGAGGAGGCCGGGAGCCCCCTGAAGGGTTTGCCCACCGGTGCCTCTTGCTCTGCTCTGTCAGTGAGGTCTGGAGGGGCCTCTGCTGTGGGCAGACAGCCGCACTCCAGCCCAGGCAGGGTTACCAGATCCGAGAATAAAAATGCAAGATGATTGAGTCCACTCTGAATTTTAGGTGGGCAAAAATATATTTTTAGTGTAACTGTGTTCCATGCAATATTTGAGACGTACTAAAAGTTATTTCTTTATCTGTGATAAACATTTACCTGGATATCATATATATATATATATATATTTTGGCAACCTCAAACCTGAGGATTGGCAAACTCTTTCTGCAAAGGGCCAGACAGTAAATACTTGAGGCTTTCCAGGTCCTGGGTAATTATCTAACTCTGCCACAGCCGCAGAAAATACAACATACATGGGCATGGCTATGTTCTCGTAAAACTTTATTTATTATGGACATTAAACTCGGAATTTTATAACATTTTCATGTGGCATGAAATAGTATTCTTTTTAAAAAATTTTTTCCCAATCAGTGAAAAACATAAAATCCACTGCGACCTCGCAGGCCGCTCTGTGTGAAAACACATGGCCGCTCACGTCCAGCCGGTCAGCCTGGCTTGCCACCCCCTGCAGAGCCTGGAGAGATGTGGCTCTGTCTTACTCGGTCTGGGCTGCCGTAGCCAAGCACCGTGGACCGGGCGGCTCAGCCACAGTAGGCACGTACCGCTCACCGCGCTGGAGGCTGGAAGCCTGAGACCAGGGTCTGCCTTGCTCAGGCCGGCGGAGAGTTCGCATCCTGGTTTTCGGATGGTTATCTTCTTGCTGTGTCCACACATATCGGAAAGAGGGGCAACGAGCTCTTTGGCTTCTTTTTATAAGGAGTCTCATCTCATTCGTCAGGGCTCCGCCTGTATGCCCTAATCACCTCCCAAAGGCCCACCTCAGAATCCCACCTCAGAATCCCACCACTGGGGACAAGAGGTTCAATATGAACATTGTGGGGTGGGCACAAATGTCCGGCCATGGCACCTGCCATCTACGTTTCCGGAGGCACCACTGAACTCACGGCAAGGTTGCTCGTCAATTTAAAGTTGTCGTGGGCCCTACAGGAGCCATCAGCCACTCCTGGCCATTGAGCATTTGAAGTGTGGTCAGTCGGAAAATGAGACGTGCTAACAAGTCAGTAATACACACCAGAGTTCAAAGACTTAGGGTGAAAACAAAGAAGTTAAATAAAAACGAGGAAATATGAGCAAACCAATGACTAGTAAGGAGATTGACTCAGTAATCAAAACTCTCCCAAGCAAAGAAAACTGCAGACCTGAATGGCTTTACTAGCGATTTCTGCCAAACATTTAAAGAAAAACTCATACCAATTCTTTTCCACCTCTCCCCAAAAATAGAAGGAGAGGAAACACTTCCAAACTCATTTCATAAGGCCGGCATTCCTCCGGCACGAGAGCCAGACACGGACAGCACAAGAAAAGAGAATGACAGGCCCGTATCCCTGATGCAAACTCGACCAAGTATCAGCAAACCTAATTCAACAACGCGTTCAAAGGATAATACGCCTCGATCGAGTGGGATTTGTCTGAGGGGTGCGAGGACGGCTCAACGCCCACAAATCAGTGCGTGTGATACACCTCACAAGAAATTCAAGAAAAGCGCTTGACAAAATTCAACATCCACTTATGAAAGACACTGGCAACCAACTGGACAGAGGGGATGGCCCTCAACACAGTAAAGGCCATACACGACAAGCCTGCAGCTCAGTTCGGATCTAAGGCTGAAGGGCTGAAGGCTTTTCCTCCAAGATCAGGAAGACGATGAGGACTCTCACACCCACCACTGTGATTCCACGTAGCGCTGGAAGCCCTAGCCAGAGAAAGTGGGCAAGAAAAGAGACAACAGGCATCTGCAGTGGAAAAAAAGGAAACAAAAGACATGTTATTACATATAGAAAACCTTAAAGACTCCACGAAACAACGGTTAGAACTAATAAACAATCCCAGTACAGTTGTAGGATACAAATAAATATACAAAAATCTGTCACATTTTTATACTTTGACAATGAACCAACAGAAGGAGAAATGAAGAAAAAATTCCCTTTATAATAACATCAAAAAAGGATAAAATGCTTAAAATTAAAAGACATTGGCGAAAGAAATTGAAGAAGGCACAGGTAAATGGAGAGAGAGTCCAGGTTCATGGGTTGGAAGAATTTGTGTTGTTAAAATTTCCATGCCAGCCAAAGTGATCTAGAAATCCAATTAAATCCCTATCAAAATTGCAATGGCATTTTTCACAGAAGTAGAAAAAAAAATCCTAAAATTCTATGGAACCACAAAAGACCCCCAAAAGCCAAAGCAATAGTAAGAAAGAAGAACAGAGCTGGAGGCATTGCACCCCCGATTTCAAATCATATTACAAAGCTGTAAGAATCAAAACAGCATGATTTTAGCGTAAAAACAGACACACAGATCAACAGAACAGGCGAGCCCCCAAATAGGCCCACACACGTGTGAACAATGGACTCCGACAAAGGGGCCAGGAGTGTACAGTGGGGAGAGGACAGTCTCTGGTGAGTGTGGCGCTGGGAGACCTGGGCCAGTGCGTGCAAAAAGGCGAAACTGTGCTCCTATCTTACATCGTGTACAAAATCAACTCGACATAGATTAAAAAAAAAAATTAAGACCTGAAACCATTATACTCCTAGAAGAAAACAGAGGGGGTCAGCCCCCTAACATCTGTTGAGTAATGACATTTTGGGTTTGACACCAAAGGGCAATAAAAGCAAAAAATCGAAAATTAAATAAACAACAACGGCAAAACCTAGTGGGACTACGTCAAGCGAAGAAGCTTCTGCGTGGAAAAGGAAACCACCACAGTGAAAGGGCAGCCTACTGAACGGGAGCATTATTTGCAAGTCAGAAGTCTGAGAAGGGCTTAACATCCAAAATGTAGAAGGAACCCACACAGGTCAATAGTGAAAAGCCAACAGTCTGATGACGAATGGGCAGAGAAACTGAACAGACGTTTGTCCGGAGAAGACACCCAGAGGGCCCACAGTTACGGGAAAGGGTGCCCCGCATCACGACTCCTCAGGGAAACGCCAATCGAAGCCACAGCGAGGCGTCGCCTGGCACCTGTTAGAATGGCTGTCACCAGGGAGGTAAGAGACACGCGTCAGCGAGGGTGCGGAAAAAGGGAGTGCTTGTGCGATGCAGTTGGGAGTGCAAATTCATGCAGCCGCTGTGGAAAACAGCATAGAGGTTTCTCAGAAAATTAAGAATAGAATTACCCTATGATCCAGCAATCCCGTGTCTGGAGTGTACATCCAGAGGAAATTAAAACAGGATATTGAAGAGATATCTGCCCTCCACGTTCGTTGCAGCATTATTTACAATAGTCGAGGTAAGGAAACAACCTCAATATTCACCAGCAGAATGTATAAAGAAGTGATACACCCCCCTTATGATGCCCCGCCCTTTACAATCAGAGATTTATGTTATTTCACAATCGAGATAGAACATTCCGTAAGTTCTTTGCGTTGCCTTTCTATTTTGATAGTTAGCAGTGTTGACATGGTCACAGAACAAATGGGATTGTGACTTTATGGTTCATAATTCATGCCGCTGATTTCCTGGGAGATGGTGTTTCATGTTGGATGACATCACATTCATGTAATACTAACCCCCCCACCCCCGAGGTGCCGGCACAGTCGTTGTGAAGCGCGGTGGAAGGCAGAGCTCCGGCACCTCCGCAGGGAACGCAGGAAGGCATTTAGGGGAAGGGGGTCTCATTGGCTGTTCTCAGTTTGTATCCAAAGGCAGCTGCCTCCACCAGCACAGCCTCGAGCCAGCCCGGGCTAAGAGAAGCAAGGATGCTAAGGCGTAAAATCCTTCTGCTACCTGGATGATCTGCTAAATAGGTGTATGACTTATAACACGATAGACATTTGGGGAAGAGAAGGAGGAGGGGGCACCAGGGGCCTACGGCGGTGGCCCTTCACTCCCACAGGAAGGGACCTTCTGTCCATGTAGCCCTCACTTGGAGATTCGGGATGGGCCTTTCTCACAGGCACCCCCCACGGCCACCTCGGACTTCCTCCGGCTGACCTGAGCTGGTTCACCCGAGGGCGCCGGCCCCCACGGGACAGGCAGTGAGGAAGGACGTCCCTGTGACAGGAATGCGTCTGTGGAGCTGCTGTGGAAAGATGCTGAAACCGTTGTCTCCGAAGCCCTTCCTAGTTCCCGTGGTGCAGGGGCGTCCTCGGGGCTCGCTGTCCCTCTCCTCAGATCGCTTCCGCTTGTCCCGGCTGAGGTCTGAGTGGCTTTCTGTGTTCCGCTGGC
>PVKM010047904.1:0-11334 GCA_004027735.1 Carollia perspicillata
AGAATGCGGTGAGGTGGGGGCGGGAAGACAGCATCTATCTCCGAAGATTCTTTGAAAAATTACATGGTGACTCATTTAATTTGATTCAGAACTGACATTTTAACAAAGGTAACTTCACAATAGGTCACAGGCAATCCTTTACCTTGAAAAAGATCAGTTCTACAAGGAACTGACCTCACTATCATTCATGTATCTCACCAAACAAATCAATTGCATTGATTGTGCAAAAAGATGTAAGTTGTTTCTGACATGCAAAAATAGAGAATGCCTGAAAGGCAAATTATTTCATCCAAACTAAGGTTTCTGCATAATTTATCCTGGTGATGTACTTCACCAGAGGACAACTTCAAGGCCTTTATTTTGAGAAATTATTCTTTAAAGATAAGCTGACTTTTATGGAAATGTCAAAAATATTTGGGGAAAATCCGTTTCAGGGACTTACAAACACTAGACCAGGGAGGGGGCCCAGGGCCTCCGGCACTAACCCTGCTTTCTATAAGCTCACAAGGGTGAGAGATTTTGCCTGGATCTTTCTCTATTTGGGCTACTCGACTTTGCTAAGGGTCAGAGGTTCCAACCTGGAGGTCTACAGGTAGGATCTTCCAGGACGTGTTTCGTGAGGTGCACACAATGCATTCTTACAAATGTAACTTGGATGCCAATGTTTCTAAATTGGGAAGATTTCACAGAGATGACAGAATGGTGACATCGCTGGTGCATCGACAACCCTGGGCTTGAAGTCTGATTGTGTGTCTGCCTGGCTTCAACTTGAACCTGCCAGGGCCTGAAAGAAGCTCCCCTCTTTAGGCAAGGCGTTCACATTCCAATTCACAGAAATGCTCTCCTGACCCAAGAGACCCGGTCAGTGATGTTACTGCTGGGCCGCGTGGGCCTCTGAGTGTGCAGACCCCGGTGATGGTACAAATAGAAAAGTGCACTCCAGATGCATAACGCAAACTGGCATGGCCGAGGGCTTCCACAGGAGCCCAGATGTCAGTCGGTACCTACACGGGCTCGGCCAGGATGAAGGCCAAGAAGAAAGGTATCAGGGGAGGCCCAAGGTACCCACAGGGTAGGAGGGAGGGACAGGGAAGCTGGCGTAGTGCCATCAGGAAGGGGCCCAGCTGTCCAGGCAGACTTTTGAGTGATTCCCCCAATGCCGGGAATAGATTCCTGGTCCTATTTAGCCGTGCCAGTCATGCACTAATTAACATCTTGGTCTTGTACTTTTAACTTTTCCATATGTAGATCTTATTATTCCAGTGAGTTTATAAGCAGTGTGTGTGTGTGTGTGTGTGTGTGTGTGGCAGTCTGTTCAAAGACAATACATGCTGCTTATAACTTTATCCCTCCAAAAAATAAAATTGGGGAAGTTTAATGAAAATTCAGGAGGCCAATTTCCAGACCCTCTTAGTGATCACACACACACACACACACACACACACACACACACACACACACACTTCTCAGGACTACTTCACCATCAGGAACCTGGAGAACAAGTTTTAGCTCTGCATTGTAATGGAGTAAGTTCTCAGTGGATGGAGAAAAAAGTCTCCATCAACGACACAGAATTTCCAGGTCGCAGCAGCATATTCTCCGATTTTTTTTTTTTTTTGACTGCCTTGTGATCTTCCGGGTGAGTTCTGCAGCGTTTCTCATTTGCGGGGTTGGTGGAGTGGAAAAGGAGTCAGCCTGAGTACATGTAAAAGGCAGAGGAAAAAGTCACGTGAGGCCTGAAGTTACTTCCCTCCTAATAAAGTCCTGAATAATAGAAAAAGACAGACATCGATTTGTTCTTGTGCCAATTCGAAAAATGGCAAATCAAATGAGGAACACGGCAAGATTCCCTCTGCTCCTCCTTGAGGGGACACGCGAGCCGGCCATTTCTTGTCACCCGGCCCTGCAGCTGCAGGAAGACATCAGCCTCAGCTAAGGAAGGCTCCCCTGCCAGTGCCTCTGAGGGACATCCCTAACGTTGCCCTTCCAGCACCTTCTCCACCCAAATGATTCAATCGGGGCTGGAAGCTGGGAGCGGACAGCAGGGAATTTGGCTCCAGGCCCAACGGCCATAATGACACACTGAAAGTAAGCCATAGGCAGTTGGCAGATAAAATAATGTTAATAATTAAGGCTCGTACAACTTTTTGCACACATTAACTAATGATGTCTTACAATGCCCTGAAGGCGAGTAAAGTAGTTACAACCTCCACTTTATTTTTCATGTATTTATCCCAGAGATACTTGGTAAGCACTTATATAGATGGCGCTGTGGGTGGGGGGACATGAAGATGAACTAGGCCTGTCTTTGCTCAAAGCACTTCACAGTCCAACGGGAGAGGAGGAGGAAGGACCCATCCCAGAGCACTGGCGCCCAAAGGGGCAAGCTGCACGCTCAACCTCACGTGTGCAACAAACACATCCTTCCCCCGACCCACACACAGAAACAGAGAACATACATCCACGCACATAGAACACACACACACAGAACACACACATACACCTCCACACACATAACATACACCCATACCATAAATACACATACACATACGCACCTACACATACACACCTACACCGACCCACACTTGTGTGCACATGCACATCCATATAATATATATACACATACAAATACATATGCACACATACACCCGTACAAACATCCACACATACACACTCACAGATCCTGAAGCACCAATGAAACTTAAAGTTGGGAAGGAAGGGGTGCCGTCTCCTTGAACTTAAAAGCAAAACCCCCAAGCTGTCCATCAGCTCAGGTCAGATGCTAGCCACTCCGTGCTCTCATGTCACGCAGACCCTTGATAACGTGGTGCCCACAAGATCGCGTGCCAGAAACACACTGTTTGTTTTGTTGTTGTTGTTGTTGTTGTATTCCCAACAGTAAAAGAGTGCATGGCACAAAATAAACAGCCAAATAAACAGTTACTAATTGAAGAGCTTTGAGACTTTTCAAGCTTGGGGCAAGACAGATGCACCTGGGCCAGGCTGAGCAACCTTGGGGGCAGGCACGTCAGATTGTGGAGGTGTGTAGGGTCACTGCCTATTTAAAAAAAAAAAACAAAAAACAAAAAACACCACTTTGCTCATTTTCAAAAGCACAGAATCTCTCTAACAGGGCATAATGCTTTCAGTAAATATTTCCAGAGGATTTTTAGGAGAAAAAGCCAATAGGTGAGGGCACATGAGTGTAAGTGGATGTGTTCAGAGCTGACTTGACTAGGAAAGGTATTAGAAGAGGATTCTAGGTATCACATGAAGCCAGGCACAAGCGAAAGTCAGACAGATGGGGTGGCAGCTACCTGAGGCCAGGGGTAAGGGCCTCAGGAGTGCCCACAATGGAGAACCTCGCTGAGACCTCACCCAAACCAGCCGAGAGACCCTCAGTCCATGCATCAGGGCACAACCTTGTTCTGTGAAGTGGCCGCTTCTAATCTCTACCCCACTTTCCTCCCAATACGTATTCATGGGACCCTGACTTTAAGCCAGATAGTACTCTGATTATTGTCGTGTGCATTAGGCCACCTCCCAGAGAAAAGGGAGGTTCCACTAACCTAACCAGAGAAGAAGAGCTTATCTAAGGGTAGGGACTTGATATGCTCACACTCAGCACTGCTGTGCTCTAAATGGTCTCCTCTGCGCGGGCCATTCTTTCCTGTCCCTCCACCACCCATCTTCCCGCATCGTCTTCTTGACTAATACTTCTCCTCCAGAGCTCTGTTCAGGGAGCGAGACCACCCCTCCAGACTCCCCTTGCACCTCTAAACACATCTCTACCACTGGTCACACTAAACTGAATTACGATCACGTGGCCATGTCTCTCTCCCACTACATTCCTTGAAGTCTGCCCTTCATTCACAACATAGCACTTGGCTCTCAGTAAACACTCAAGCAATCCTCTCGCACGAATGAGCTCACATTTGCACGCGCTTATCTCGAAGAGTTGGTAGGGCTTCAGGGGAAGAGGCGCAACAGGGAGGTGGTAGGCCGACCTCGGGTTCAGCCCTGGGAATCAAGTCTGGGAGTCGTTAGGACTGAGATGATGGCCGCATTATTTGTGGATGGAGAAACTGTGAAAGGAGAGAGAAAAGGTCTATGAGAGGAGAAGAGACCTGACTAACAGATCTGACTAACCAGTAAGAGAAGAATCAAGGGATTGTGGTATCTTAAAAAGACAGAGAGGAAAAGGCTCCGAAATAAAATGTGTGGTCCAATATGGTGACATTCTGCGAAGAGACTGGGTGATGGGAGAATTTTGGGGGCATAAACTAGATTGTAGGAAACTAAGGAACGGCACAGAGAAACGGAGATTGTGTACTCTTCTTCCGAGGGACATGGTAAAGTCAAGAACAGGTATCAGGTGAAACGAAGGAAAAGCAGGAATAATTTTGGAGAAGCTATTTTGCATGTATGTAAGCATGTATGTAAGTTGAAGACAATGAGATACAGGTAACGGAGAAGCCGACAAAATGGAAGAAACGAATGATGGCCCGTGGTCCCAGAGCTGGAGAAAAGAGACAAAATCTAGAGCTGAGGGATAAGGCGGAAAGGAGACAGGATCGTTCTTACTCTGGGACAGAGGTGACAGACACCGCTGGGGCAGGAGGAAGTAACGACACCTTGATTTCAGCTTCATAAGATTTGTTTTGAATGTTCAATCCCCAGATATGTAAAAGAAGGCATCTGCGTTCTTTTAAAGTCTGTGTGATTTGTTACAGCAGCGATAGGAACCTAACAGAGAGAGAACCCAAGGGACTGGCTCAGCTGACGAGTCAGAAGCACAGGGTTAAGACAGGGAAGCATAAGGTCCAGGAACGGACCTTTGTTATCTCTCATAGTCCGTGCCCTTCAAACTCAGGTGGGGAGACAGCGGCTACATGGAACAACTCATAAGGAAATAAACTTTGAAATTCAAGGCAAAACCCTAACAGACATTTTCCACTTAATTTACTGAGGCAGAACCCAGCAACTTGTCAGTGAGGCAAGATATTGTAATTAAACGCTAAATTAAATGGTGGCATTGCTTTGTTCTTGAAAGCTTGATAAGGCCACACTTATTGCTAGATACACCAGGGAGCTACAGAGGATAAAAATTTGGCCCAGTCTCCCAACCAGAAGACAGGCAGCCCAGGCAGATGCTACAGTCTGGATTTCTTGAAACTTATACATAAATAGGAATAAGTTCAGAGTCTGGAATGTCAAAACTCTGAAAAATCTGCCCAGTAACATTACAATGACAACAATGAAAGGCCTCTTGCCTGTAGGCTGGCCTTCTGGCAGAACACCATCATCACACAGCAGGGCACATACCACACGTGACCTCAGTGGGTCTCAGGTAGCTCGGGAAGCAGGAACCCCATTTGACAGATGAAGAAACTGAGGCTCAGAAAGTACAGTGATAAACTGAAGGCCCCAAAGCTAGTAGGAATCAAAAGCACACTCCACGATTCCTTGACCCACTCATGGGTTTTCTTCCCCATCATGCTGTCACCCTAGAAAAGATGTAGTACATACCTAGCAACCATATACAAAGAAATAATGATCGTCAAGCAACAAATTCCTGAAGAACTCTCTCCGCTTCATTTACCTCCTGCCCTGCTCTGCAGGACCTGCCTCCTCCCAACCCCCACCCCACTTACCAAGTATTGTGCTTAAGGATCAAAAGAGGGAAGAAAGATTTGTTGCCCTCCCTTAAGGGTCCCTGGCCCTATGAGTAACCTTTTAAAAGGCACTGACTTGCCACACGTAGAATTCTTCAGAGGATTTTACTGAAAGCATAGTCCTATGTGGTATTTTGTGAGCTATGGGCAGTGCCCATAGTCTGCATGAAATAGCTTTGTTGAATTGGAAGTGTACATTGGTCCATAAGAACCAATGGTCATCGGTAGAAGAATGAGCCAGAAGAGCTAAATGCCCTCTCTTATCTTACAAAGCAGGGAGCTGAAGCTGTAACTCCTATATTTAGGACTGCCATGTTATTTCTTTCCGATTCTGGAACTCGGAAGTCTTTGGGGTGAGGAAGAGGTGGATCAAGAATGAAGCCATCTCTTGTTCCCCAAGACAGCAGTGGTGGAAGCCATGGTGAGTCAGAAGGTTTTTTGAAAATAGTACGGATTCCAAACACAGTTAATAGACCTGGTTGTTTGCTTTCAAGTCATCACCCTACCCCTCCGTTGTTCTAGTTCGACTCGCCGTGGTATAATACAGACAGCAATTTAAGAGCACAGGCTTGGGAGTCAGTTATACTGGGTATAAATTCTGGCCCTGTCACTTAACAGTGCTTTGACCATCAATAAGTCACTTAATCGTTCTGTAGCTTCAATTCCTATTCTGTGAAATGGGGATAAAAAGGCTAAGTATCAGAGTTGTTAGAATGTGAAATTACAAATATAAAGTATTTATTCCACACTTGGCATTAGATAAATATTGGATATTACCATTATTACTATCATTATCTCCCTGTTTGGTAATACTTTTCAGTATTAATATATCCATACATTTGGAACTCAGTACACTCTCTAATAATACTAAAATACATGTTTAATGAAGACAAAATAGACTTAAAGGAATACTACACACTTATTTGAGATTAATGAAATCATATAATTTCTCTAGAGGGGGTGACTCACAGTATTCAGTAATGTATTATTAATGATCATCTCCTTGAGATACATCCAGAGTGGATTCAGGACAGAGAGAGAGAATGAGAATTCACCCAGTGCCAGCACTCCAATTAATCACCTTCTGTTTCTGTAAATAGCCCTAAGTGAAAGAATCAAACTATTATGTTTTGTAGATGAATGATCAGCACATGCTCAGAAACTCATCCGTCATGGTCTAGTTTTGCCGCCTGACAAGACGCATGAAGCCAGCACATTCTGAATTCATAAAAAGTCTGGGTTGCGGTCTGCATGAAGTCCACATTTAATTAGGGCGGGACCAGACGAGAGATTGAGTGCCTTCCTGGCTTGGCAGTGGGATCGAAGGCTTCGTCATCTGTCCTTCCCAGACACAAGGGTTGAAAACCACGTGCAGGAGGGTGCCAAGCAGAGGCCAACTGTACAGCTTTTCCTTGCGATGGAGATGTTTCCCAACCAGGAGGGGACTCAGTCTCAGAGAAGCCTGTTCTTGTTATTCACTGTGCCTAACATACTTCAGAAAAGGCAGGATTGTCGAGTCGGGACTTCTTTCGGTTTCTTTTGTATTAATAAGTAAGTGTGAAACCTAACCCTTAAATATTTTATATCAATGTCAGCTAAGGCACAGGTATGTAAGGCTTATTCCAATTCTACAAAGAGGTATTTTTTGTGGAGCAGTGGGGGAGGGGAGGCCAAAAATAGAAGCCCTGCCCTTTTTGTTTCAGATGCATTGAAAGTGATGATAATGTGGTTTTCTCTGGGCAAACAGAGATTTGTTTATTTCAGCGCAGAACACTGTGTTAGGCTCTGAGAGGATTTCTTACCTACCTTAACATCAAAGGAATAAAAGGACAGAGTTAAAACGAAATAGGTTGGTATTTGTGAACACTGATATGTAGCACGCCACGAAAAATGTCTTAGTAAATGAAGCCCCAGACCGTGGAGTGTTTCCGTAACAACTACCATCAGCCCCGTGTTTGAGTGAGAGCCGCAAAGTAAAAATCAGCCTTCGATACGGGCTGGGTTGAGCTAACCTCCATATAGTAAATGGGGGCAAAGTAAACAGATCAGGAAAAATTGGTACAAAGGAGATAGTAAAGCCCGGTAAATTTGAGCAGCTTCCTGTGTAGACAGTGTAGACTCCACACAATATGAAGAGCCACAGTATTTCCACTCACAAGGCCAGCTGTGATTTGGAGGATGACCACAGTCTGCCACCAGGGCACGCTCCAGCAGTACTGTCTTCCGCTCCAGGCTCTAGTAAATTCCACTTGTCAATTGATTTTCTGTTCACGTGTCCTTATTTCTTTTCTCCAAATGTACTTCTGAATTTTTTTAAATGCATTAGAGAGGTAAATAATTAAATAACTTAGGAAATATTTCTGGTGTGAGTTTTGATTCTTGGAAATTCAATGAAAATAAAGGGAACAGAGAGAAATATTCTTCTGCCCTTGGATATGTGATCATTTGTCTTTACAGAGATTCAGGTTTGGCAATGAGCTGACTAAGTGAGCTGAATGGATTTTTTTGAAGTTCATTTTCCATAAGACTCTGCCTCAGCCTTACCAATCGCAGAATGTAAAGCTATTAAAGAAAGAAAAATACACTTTAAAAAAAAAATTCTATTGAATTTGTTGGGGTGGCATTGGTTAATAAAAGTATAGGTTTCAAGTGTACAATTCTATAACATGTCATCTGAGTGCTGTATTGTGTTCATCACCCAAAGTCAAGTCTCCTCCCACCACCATTTATCCGCCCTTTGCCTTCTTCTACCTGCCCCCACTCCTCTTTCCCTCTGGCTATCACCATACTGGTGTCTGTGTCTGGGGCTTTACTGTTTGTTTCTGGTTTCCTTTCTTGCTAAATACTTTACCTTTTTCACCCAGCACTCCAACTCCCCTCCCCTCTTAAAAGCTGCCAGTCTATGAGTCTGTTTCTACTTTGTTTATTTTGTTCAATAGATTCCACACATAAGTGAAATCGTATGGTATTTGTCTTTCTCTGACTGGTGTATAGTACTCTCCAGGTTCATCCATGCTGTCACAGAAGGTCAGATTCCCGTCTTGTTTTACACCTGAGGAGTATTCCAATGTGTAACTGTGCCACAGTTTTTTTATCCGCTCATCTACTGATGGGTAGTTGGGCTGCTTCCAAATCTTGGCAACTGTAAATAACAATGCAGTGAATACAGGGGTGCAGATATTCTTTCGAATTAGCGTTTTGAGTTCCTTCAGATATCTTCCCAGAAGTAGAGTCACTGGGTTATAAACACTTTTTATTGTACATTTCCTTATCACACAGGCACAGCCATGAAATGTGTTATACTTCATGTCTTACGGCCTGCAATGCACTCATCAGAGTTTTGAGGAGTTTGCTTTGCCTCTCCCTCTCCCACCTCCCTCCTGAATTTTGCACGAAGAAGCCAAAATCTCCCATTGAGCTCTCTACATCTAATGAGCATCGGTTGCCGCATGGCACAGTCCCACGCAGGCACTTGACCTTAAGGAGCTCTGGGAAACCCTAAATGACAATATGGCCATGCAGATCAGCACCAGTCTGCCCCGGTCTGGTGTCTATGGACATATGAGGAAGCGTGGTCCCTTTCCGCTTACACCATCTCTGACCCTCTGGTGTTATCAAGTGCCCAGCCCAGTGTCTGGCACTTAACATATATTCAGAAAAACAAGGATTCTCATCAGGAGTGACCCAGATTCCAACCAGACAGTTGCCAGCGTGGCACAGAGACACACCTTCACCGCTGGTCCGTAGCAGGCGGCCAACTACAAACGGCGCAGAGGAGTCCGGGTGCCCCACGCATCCTGATTATGCAGCCTGTCCTCAGAGGTCTGCCCTGTCATTGACAGTTTCGTCAGGTGAGATGTCATTATCGGTGTAGTCAGCATCCTCCAGGCACCAAAGCAACTGACCTTGGCAACCCTGGAGCGTTGGTCCTTAGTGAGGATTTTACGTCTGACGGAGTTGAAACAGAACTGAATGACTGAGAAGTCGACCAGATTGAGCTAGGCAGCTTCTCCCTCCATCTTCCCCAAGTCTTTTATTTTTAAGAGATATTTTTCTCTGAGGCTTTCTTCGGGGAATTTTTTTCTTACATGAGATGCTTAACAGCCGGAAATCATATAAAAAAGAAATTTTCCTCTCAACATGAAAATTTCATTGCATAGCAGAGGTGTTTCCACCAATCTAGAGCAAATGCTCCCATTAGTATCACCCGTCATCTTTATAAGGGATAAAATTAGAAGACTCGGGATGAATAGGTGCACCTATAGACTCATTCTTTAAGTACCCAATATTAACAAGGGATTTACACCACCTAGTGTGATGAATAAAGTGAAAAACGAGCAGGCCTGCGAAGCCCTACGAGATTCACCTAAAGCAACGTGCTTTGGGCAGAAAGCTTAAAAGCAGTGTACAGAAGGAGATAAAATTGAATTATTTGCTGTGCTCCAATACAGAAGAAACAGCAAGGAAGCTGCCAAGAAATGCCAGAGGCTCCCTTTGCTCAGGTGGAGGCTGAGAAATTACACAGGGGATTTCGGGAAAAAACGACTCAGAGGTAACGTGTGGACCCAAAATGATTTATTCTTTTCAATAAGCCCTTTGTAGATGAGCAAATAGGATTCAGACCTGGTTTGGCACAGGAGTCTCAGAAAACTCACACCCTAGGTCTGCAAAATGAGAAAGATAATCGCGCGAGAATGAGAATGAGAAACTGAGAAGGCGTTGAAATCTTGGAGAGACAGGAAGACACAGAGATTCCTTAGAACAAGTTCCTTTCCCCCGTTTCCCATCCCCATCTTTGCTACTGGCTGCTAGCTGCCCCATCCGTGGCAACACTTGCATCTGTATAAACGGGTCTATTATAAAGCAAAACACGAACCTGTGTTGGCAATCTCTTTCTGATACTGCATGCTGAAAAAAGAGAGCCCAGCAATGGATTTCTGGAACCCATCAAAGGAGGATCATTATTCTGGAGCAGCCAGGAGGGGACAGAGAAAGGTAGTGCTCTCATAGGAGACAAGGACAGTTTCAGACCAGCAGGAGGGTTGGAGCATCAGATGGGGCTGGGGATGGGGATTTCAGTGACAGAGAAGAGCCAGGCCTCCCTTGCAGGCATTACAATAGCCCTCATGGAAGGAGATTGGAGTGCTTACAGGGGTTGGAACAGAAGGAGGAAAACACTTGTACAGGTGTGTAAAGCAGGGTGCCTCTGTGGGCTATTGCATCACTTTCAATAACAATAACCAGAAATCACCCAGAGGAAGAGCAACCCAGACAAAGAATCCAGCAATACCCTCTCTTCTCAACAGCTGATAAGCCTGAGATCAGCATAGGTCCCACGCAGAAGGAAAGGGAATCCCAATAAGGATTGAGATTGAATTTCCCAGCCAGGTGATAAAGAGCCAAGAGCAGGAAAAAAAATTGACTTAGAGACATAAAGAATGTGACACTTCTTGCACTTTTGAGTTATGGACCAAAAATCATAGGCTGATTTTTATACAATGTATAATTTTCATTGGAATTATTCAATATATAATTCCTTATTTTCCTGGAAGCAGCCACAAAGAAAATGTGATAAAGAAGAGAGGTTCCCGCTCATTCTCAGCTACATCCTCCTGCCTTGCTCTTTTGTGGTCCAGCTGTCACTTAGGTTGTGCATGGT
>PVKM010047905.1:0-11332 GCA_004027735.1 Carollia perspicillata
GTTTGAGTGTTCGCTGACCGAGTGTCTGTGCATCTGCTACTGGCAAAGCCCTGTCGGCACGCCACTGTCGTTTTCACATGCTTTTCAGCACATAAGCAGACCCCTAACTATCCTGATGATCAGGGACACAATGAATGGACCCACCCCTTTAGGAAGGTTCCACACAGACTAACCGGAGTTACTCTGGTGAGACACGCAGTTCAGGTGGGAGGTGTTCTTTTTTTTCTAATTTAAAGTAGGTAATGCTCTGCGGCAAGAGAGAACATCAGAGAAACCTGGCCTCTAGTCATGGCCTCATGACTGGGCTGGAATTCAGGACTCCCGTATCTGAGATGCCTTAGAATGGGCAGAAAGCAAGGAGCGAGGTAAATCCCCGGATGCAAGGAAAGTGACCCCTGGAGTGCTGTCAAAGGCCCGCACGGGAAGGGCTGTCGAGGAAGTGAGCCACTTCGTTTGAGGCAGAAGTGTGTCCTGCAGATTCTCACCAGGACAGAGCTCTCGGAGCCAGAGCACGGCAAGATGACAACGGTTCCAAGTCCTGCGGGCTCCGGGCCCCAGTTCCTGGAAGTCCTCCTGTGGCTGGTCCGAACAGGCCCCGGTAACCCAATCTCACAGGCCTGGACTCCAGGAACAGCCTGCCAGTAGTGTGACCTAGTTTGGGCCAACACGGCATTTAAAAAAGTCAGTTATGTGAATCTTGCGGAAAAGCTTCTGCTTTTCTGATGTAAAAGATGAACAGGCTGGCTGCCTCTTTTTTCAATGCCTGCACCTCGTCTCCTCTCTCTGCTGAAACGCGTTCTCGACTCTACTGCCTGGAGTCGCCATACCCGACGGCCTGTGAGACCAGCAGCAGCCAACACAGCCAGGCTGGAAGAGCGCAGAGAACAGACCTGCATCCCTGTCAGCAGAATTCGGCAGCCGCACCAACCGGGAGCTACCTGCCTACAGAACTCCTGGCATTTAAGGGGGAAAAAAGGAAAAAAACCTCCTAATTGTTTGGTCTACTGTGAGATGAGTTTTTTATTACTGTTATCCAAATGCATTCCTAACTGATAGACCGTTTCCCAGTGAAGGACAGCGGAGCTCTCACTGACCAAGTCTGCAGTGGCCCTGAAGAGAAGAGACACAGAGGCTGGAAAGGCCCTCGAACCGAAGGAATGAAGCTACATCAGCCCAGAGTGGACGCACGTAAAACGAGAACTGAATAGCGCTTATATGCCAGGCTCTGCAGCCAGGCCGCCCAGATATGTGATCTTGGGCAAGGCGGTCAAGCTCCCTGTGCCTCATTCTTCTCATCTCTAAAATGGGAGTGACAATACAGCTCTTAATGAGGATAAACAAGGCAACACATGTAAAACTCTAGGAGCACAGTGCTCCCTGCATACAGTAAGTTCCCTGCAAACACCCACAATCACATTTATGCTGAGATTCGAACACAAGTAGCTATCATGCAGACACAGAGATAAAAATGAGTAAGTGTAGTCTATGCAGCTCACTCATGGCTCACAGCGCCGTCCGTACAAGTGAGCAGAAAATGCCTCATAGACTTCGACCACCTTGAAAGTGTTCTTGTCGCAACCGAGTACTTCCTCCGTGTCTCTTAAAAGCTGCATCAGCAGCTCTGGCTCTTAGAAGCCAAGAAAACTGACTAAACATAAGCATTTACACTTTAAAAAACAGTTCAAGGACAAAAGTGTAGTGTTAGGTCTCATCTCAAGGATCGTTCTTACCCGGCAAGTGGAGACGGGAACTCGTCTGCAAACAGTAACGGAAAGGGCGAATTCATGACCAATTTCAAGTACCGGCACTACAGTAGGTGGTCGCCTTTCGGTTATGTGATGCCTCAGCCCAGCGCACTCCTCGGTGGAGCCGCCGGCTTCTGTGAATGGCCTTGGCACAGCAGGCAAGCACGTGGCTCCCTTCACATGGGAGTCGGGCCTTTGGACCAACGGGAACTGAAACAGGTGACACTAATTCAGGTGCGTTGATAACTGGCAACAGAGAACTTTCCAAAACCAATTATTTTTCCTAGGTTAACAGTAATTTGGATCAAGAAAGAGACAGCAGAAATCAGAGGTACACTATTTTACAGTTTTAAACGAAAACCGTATCAAGTCCCCACCAGGCTTCCACTCCCAAACTAGCCTGGTTTTGAAAACTGCGTCAGAGCCTCAGGCACCGACCCCTGTAAATGCCCATCACAGCCCACTTTCCAGGCCCGGCTGGGCCCGGTGTTCTGCGTGGGTCCTCCCAGCCTTTCAGCCCCATCGCGGATCTGTCAGCGGCTTCTACTCCGCTTCCCTGAGACCATGTCAATCCCAATGCCGTCTATCCTATTTCCCATTTCGGGGTATCACCCTTAAACTGGGGGGAGAAAACATCTTCAGAAATGACAGTAACACTGTGGTTCAGGGGAAAAAATAAGTCATTCCTATAGTTAAAAGGCAATACTTAGCACATGGAGGGCAAGCACACGGAAATTAAAATACATCTGATATGTAACTGCTGCCTACACGTAAAGTTACTGACTACCATTTCCAGTTTGCCTTTCTAGAAAACAAGTGAGATAATACAAATCCAGACGGCCCGGGAGGTCTAATCATTTCCCGCTGTTTCCCCATTTCTGGGTCTTTCCAAGGAGCGCAGCGGGTCAAGAGCGCACAGTGAGAACACAGGCTGAACTGAGCCACCCGGAACAGAGCCCCCACCTCCAGCAGCCCGACCCCGGGGTCACAGAGGCCCCGTGGAATGTCACGGGGCAGGGCTGTCCCCCACCACCCCCAGCCGGCCAGCAGCGCCAGCCTACTCACGCTCTGCCTGGTGAGCGCCGGCCGCCCAGGGCTCCGCTCCTTCCCTGCCCGCGTCTTTCCCCACCAAACACCGCTTCACAACCCCTGCCCACCTGGCGCATTCTCCTGTAAGGCTTTATGCTATGTTTTTCCAGGTGTGTTTTCCCTCTGAATTCTTACAATCTGTGACAGATGGTTTCCAGATAAGGAACTTGAGTTCAAAGAGGCTTATAACTACTTACCTTTTAAATTAACAGCAAGATAAGAATTTAACTGTCGCTAAAGCATAATTTTCAGGAAGTGCTAAAACGTGACTTTCATAAAAACATAAAATGAAAAACTGCCAAAGGCAGCACTTAACTCAGTGACTGAGGGCACCAGTACAAATCCGAACCCAGGCCAACAGGATCACTGAAACAGACTTGCCAGCAGATGTAGAAATGGAAAACCTGTCATCAGGAGGGTTCGCAAACTCATCACCAAGGCGCTCAGGCTGACTCGGTGAACTAACAGGGGCAATGCACAAACTACTGCTACGTCGTCTGAACCTGACTCCTGGATAAAAGGAACTTGGAGACACTTCTTCTGGCCTCGTGGCACCAGGAGGAAAGTACTGGAACACCGCGAGTCCCATAAATGGAAAGAGTTTAGAAATCTCCACTAGAGGGCAGCACAATATCTGGAGACCTCTTCTTCAGAGTAGAAATCAATTGTATCTCAAACATTTTTTTTGCATTATTATAGATAATCATCATTTTCAGGACTCTCAGCCAACTTCTAACTCCCCCAAACCCCTCAGGGTTGCCAAATACCTATTTCTATGAAGATTTTCGGAGCATCCCTGGCTGCTGTGGCTCAGTGTGTTGAGAGTACCAGCCCGTAAACCCAAAGGCCATTGGACTCATTCCCGGTCAGGGCACATGCCTGGGTCGTGAGAGAAAACAGTGATGTTTCTCTTGCACATGGATGCTTCTTTTCCTCTTTCTCCCTCCTTTCCCCTCTGAAAAATGAATAAAATCTTTCGAAAAAAGAAGGATTTGCCAGCGAGGGCACATTGCAAGGGACACTCTGAAACACTGTAGCGGGACGTGTGACTTGGCACAACCCTCTGGAAATCCATCAAGGAGCCTGTACGAGAAACCACAGAGGCTCGGATCTCTGCGGCTGCACCTCCACTCCCAGGAACTTTCACTCAACCCACTATCAGATGTGGACTAAGATACACATCCACCTCACAGGGTTAATTACAAAATCCGAAAATCATGAAGCAACTTCAGCAGACATCCCAGCGTAACTGTCCTTTCCAGGAGCCGTCACTGAGTCCCCAGTAAAGGCAGGACCTATGTCGCCCCTTGTCGCTCCGCACCCTGATTTCTGATTCGCTCACCCAGTCGCCCTATTGGTCTACAGCCTCCACGAGGGCTCGCTTGGACCATGTGTTTCAATTGTGTGGATTCGGCATCATGCCACATGCAATACTGAAACACTGGTTTAATGAATAAAAGTATTATGCAGCCTAAAAATATGCATGAGCTTGTTTCCTCTATAGAGATAAAAAGTTACAAGTATTAACAACATCAAAACAAAATTATGTGTGGGAAGAGCCTCGCGTCACATCCCAACTACACTGCCAGAATATCAGAATCATATGCAGGCGTTTTGAAAAGCATGCGGACTGACAACAAAGGGGACGTGCACGTCCGTCAAGGTGTTGCTGGTGCAGAGAAAGGTGTCACCGTGTCACACTCACTGTGTGTGTGTCCGGACTGCATCATCACACTATGCATTTCCACAGACGACAGCAACGCTCCAAAGAAAACCACCGCGTGGGGCCAGCTTAAAGGAAGTTTTACTCAGATGCAGATTCTTAGTCTGTCCATCGGTTTTAAGTGGGGGCCTGAGAGCCTGCATCTCTTACGAGCAAACTGCACCCAGCCCCCACCGAAACACCGATGCTGCTGGTCCGGGAACTTTAACTGGAGTAGCCAGGTCTCTGAGCATCAATCACACAAGGAAATCTAGGAACGCAAAGGAGGGTAAGAAGGGCTCCCTGGCCTGTCTGGTTGTGGAATCCTGAAGCACGCACTGCTCCTCTGAGGATGTGTCCAAACCTCCCTGACCAGGATGTTCAATCTCCTGCGGACGCCACAATTTAAAATAATGGGAAACACCGACATCAGAGAGGAGTCGTCAGTACAGACCCCATGGAAAGTAAAAGGATATTACAGGAATACTAGGAACAAGTCTATGACCACAAACTTAATAATCCAGATGAAATGGACCAATTCCTTGAAAGAGGAAGACTAGCTGCCAAAACTCACAGAAGAATAAATGATCCAAGTAGACCTGCGTCTACTAAAGAATTTGAATCGGTAACTAATAACCTTCCACACCGGAAAGCACGAGACCCAGCGGGTTCACTGGTGCTTCCTACTGAACACCTAAGGGGGAAGTGACGCCAGTTTTCCCGTCTCCTGCAGAGGGGAGAAGTGGAGGGAACACTTTCAATCCAGTCGATGAGGCCAGCATTACCCTAAAACCAAAACCAAACACAGACGTTACGAGAAAACTGCAGGCCAATGTGTCTCGTGAGCACAGACGTAAAAATCCTCAAAAAATACCAGCAAACTGAATCTTAAGTATAAAAAATTATAAACAACGATCAAGTGGGATTTAGTTCAGTTACGCAAGCAAGGCTGACCCAACAATCGAATATCAATTAATGTAATCTATGACAACAGATTAAAAAAGAAAAGTAACATGATCATATGACTATATGCAGAAAAGCATTTGAAAAAAGTCCAACACGCATGTATGATAAAGAGTGTCAGTAACTAGGGATCCATCCGGGGGGAATTTCTCAACTACATAAAGGCTATCTACAAAGTAGCTACAACAAGCATCTCACTTAATGGTGAGAAACTCAAAGCTTTCCCAGTGTGGTACTGGCAAAATTTTAGACAAATACACCAATAGAAAACAAGAGAGAGCCCAGAAATAGACCTTCATAAATATCTTTGACAAGGAGCAAAGGTAATACAAAAGGCAGAGATAATCTCCTCAACAAATGGTGCTGGGACAACTGGATATGTGTGAGAGTCCGTCCATACAGTATCCAGCCACGTACTATGACAATTAGAGACATTTACTGAGAAGCTGCCAGATACAAAAACACTGTACACAGGACAATGATGCCCCAGTTCCCTTCAAAGGAGGCACCTTGGGACCTCACACAGTTCTTCCAATTGCCATCAGCTGCCCCATTGTAGTTTCCTGAATCTCACTGATGGTCTGAAATCTCTTCCCTTTCAAAGGTGATTTTCGTTTTGGGAAAAGCCAGGAGTCTCAGGGCACCCAATCTGGGCTGTAGAGGGGCTGAGGCACCTGGGTGACTTGAGGTTTGGCCAAAAATCTCTGCACAAGGTGTGCTGCATGGGGGGCACGCTGTAGTGATGAAGCTGCCAGTCACCAGTGAACCAGAGCTGCAGCCTTCCAGCTCATCCAAAACGTTTCCACGAAGGGAAGTTCAAGCTTAACAGAAAATTTAATGCAGATTTGTTACTCTAGTCACTCGGTCATTTTGAACGTGATGGCCACACAGTGCACATGCTCACTCAACAGCGTCTACCACCCCCACTGACCAGTACAGTGAAGTTGTCCTTGTTCACGCATGCACATTCCAGTCCACGCTCCTTGGTCACCGGGTTACATCAATGTCATGCAAACTGTTCTCATTACATGAACAGTGGCTGGACTTTTTCCAGACAGACGTCATGTATACAAAAAGTGAATTGAGACATAAACCTTACACTCTTCACAAAACTGATCTCAAAATGAATCACAGACCCCAATGTAAAGTGGAAAACTATAAAATTCCTAGAAGATAACGCATGGGTGAACCTAGATAACCTTGGTATGGTGTTAGACACAACACCAAAGGCACAAACCATTTAAGAAATAATTGATAAACTGGTTTTTGTTAAACTTTAAAACTTCGCTGCAAAAGACAGTGTCAAGAGAATGAGAAGAGAAGCCACACAGACCAGGAGTAAAAATCTGTGAAAGAAACATCTGATAAGGAACTGTGTTTCAAAATATACTAATAACAAAACTTAACGAAACGAAAACAACCCAACAATAAAATGGGCCAAAGACCTTAACAAGTACATCACCAAAGACAGACAGACAGGTAACATGTAAATGAAAAGATGCTCTACCCCGTCATGTCACACCACCACCACAGATACTACTGCACACCTATCAGAACGGCCAAAATCCGAGACACTGACACCACCAAACAAACGCCGGTGAGGACGCAGCAGTCTAGTCACTTTGTAAGAGAGTTTGGCGATTTCTCACACAACCAAACAAATTCTCAGCAGATCCAGCAATCATGCTCCTCGGTATTTACCCAAATTGGAAAATTTATGAGCACACAGAAACCTGCACACAGACATGCACAGCAGCTCTGTTCAGGATCGCCACACTTCGGCAAGAGCCGAAATGTCCTCCGGTGGGTGAGGGATAAACGGTGGTACCTCCCGAAAGAAATGAGCTCTCAAGCCATGGGAAGACACAGAGAAAGCGTAAGTGCCTGTTCCTAAGAGAAAGATGCCGTTCTAAAAAGCTACATGCTGCATGATTCCAACTCCACCTCTGACAACGGCAAAACTACATGGAGAGAATGAAAACATCGGTGGTTGTTGGGGCGGTGTGCAAATCAACAGGCAGAGCACGGAGGGTGTCCGGGGCAGTGAAAACACTCTATATTATACGGCGTGATGGGCAAGTCATTACTGCACACACGTGTCCAAACCCAAAGATGTACGCCACCAAGAGTGAGCCTCAGTGTCAGCTACGGACTGTGGGTGATGATGGGTGTCCGTGTGGGTTCAGTGACTGTAACAAGGGAGCAGGATGCGGACAATGGGACAGGCCAGCAAGTGTGGGGCTGGGGGCACATGGGAATTCTGTGTACCCTCCTCTCAAATTTTCCGTAAACCTAAAACTGCTCTAACGTAAACAGCTGTGTTTTTTTTTAATGAAAATCAGGCTCCCACTAAGCATTCTTGAGAAGAAGACCTGACTTCTCAGAAGTAAACTACTGATGCCTGTACTGGGGCAGTGCATGTGCACAGAGTGAGACGTAAGGAAAACTGACGCTGTGTCTTGCCATGCCTGCAACAGTTCCTGGTACGAGGCAGGCAATCGAGTAATTGCTGGACAAATAACTACAATAGGTAGCCTGAAAAAAAAAGAAGAGAAAAACTTGGCTAAGGTTTTTCAATATGTGAGGGCAATTCAGTAGCAAGCAAGTCAGTCAGAACACAGAGTACTAACAGTCAATTTCAGCTTATTTTAAATACGCGTTGGTAACACTCAGTTGTCCAACAACAGTGTACGTTTCCTCAAAAGGGAAGAGCTACCTGAATACGTTCAAGCAAAAACGCTGAGCAGCCTCCCAGAGGGGCACTGAGACACACACCTGCCCTGAACTCCGGGGGTTCCCAGGGCCCCTCCCGCACACAGGAGTCCTGCTCACACCACCTTACCCAGGGTCAGGGCAGAACCGCAAGAGCAGCTGGAGAGCAGTCTTCCCGCCATAGAAAAGAAAGATGAAATTGCCTCAACATAAACAGCAGCCACTGGGCCAGAAGCTACAACCTTGCATATGACCTATGAGTAAATCAAATGCTTAAATTCTCTGCAAGTCATAAAAACAAAAGAAGCTGCTCCACGGTGATAAATGGAAACCTTCGAAGACAACAGCGCGATAAAGATGCGGGAATACTCTGAGGATGAAATCCATTTGTTTGAGCATCTGTTTGCCACCTACAAAGAATAACTCTTTCTGATGCATTTAACCAGAAAAAAGAGAATGAAGTTCATCTGATGGGAAGTTAATGCACGAACACACCTCGTTTTCCTAGAAAACCTCAAAAGACATCTGGCATTAATGTATCAAAACCCACGGATTTTTTTTTGGTGTGACATTTTAGCACTGTGAATTTAAATCTGCCCCCAGAGCCTCACCTGATGCTTTCAACAGGTTCATCTAACGGAATATTTTTTAAAATGCGATAAAGTATCAACTTAGAAAATTCTTTTAAGGAATGAAGATTATTTTTAAACTAACTTTAGAAGGTTCAGTTTCTAAAAGCACATAGCTATGAAAATGGTAAAATGCAAAGACGGGGCGCACTGCAGAGACCAAGTTAATGAGATAATTACTAAGACAAAAGAAACGACTGGGCCACGTACAGTGAGGATAAAGCAAACGTGTCTGTCAGCAGGTATGAGGAAACTAATTAAAAGGGCAACAAAACTTACGGCAACTAGGAAAATCGAGTAAGACACAGGGAGAAGCTAGGCGACGTCAAACACGCGACGTGCAGTTGTGGCAGCAAGTGACAAGGAGTGAGGAAGCAGTGGAAGGGGGTGAGACGGAAGGACTCCGCCAACTAGGAGCTGCCTGGATGCTCAGCAGCGCACTCCCACGAAGGCTCTAGAGCCTCGCGGACCACCTAGGACAGGTCTCCAAATCTAGAAAATGGCAGGAGAGTCCAGTGAGAGGATTAAAGCCTGAAACTCAAAAACCCACTACTTCACCTCTTGGCCATCTCAGCTAGCCCCGCATTCCAGAAATACCCCAGACCTCTCTGCCCTTCAGAGAGGAAAGTTTCCTTAAAAACACTGCTAGTTGTACAAGTCTCAAAGGGGCCACGGTGCTTTACGTAACAAAAAACAAACAAACAAACAAAAGAAGGCCACGCTGACATTAGGAAAACTCGCGTGCCTGCACACCCAGTGTCGGTTCGGTTCTATCTGCAATGCCTGTCAAAGGCTTTCCTTGCACAAGGAATGCGCCATGCCCTCTGTCTGAAGGTCATTCCAAAGTCGGTGGCACAATTAAAAACAAAACTGTTGATAAATCATCACAAAATGTATCACAAACTATCACTAAATACAGAGCAAGTATTTCTACTGAAAAGCTAGCATCTGAATTGAGATGTGCTGGAAGTCTAAACTACACGTTTATGTTGGAAGATTTTACACCGAAAAAATGTAAACTATTGCATTAGTAATTATTCTGGTTACATGTTGAAATACTATTTCAGATATCAGGTGAAATAAGTTACATAAGTAAAATTAAGTTCTCTTGTTCCACCTTTATAATGAGGTCCCTGGAAAATTTTAAATTACTGTGAAATCGCCTTTCTACTGTACTGGACAGCCTGCTGTAGCATGAACTCTTTCATAGTCAGATTTGTCAATCCCTTCTTATTTTTCTACAGCATCCCCTGGGGTGTGGTCCATAACAGATGATATTCAGAAAGTGTTAAATAAACAGAAAATTTTGTATGCAAGTATAAAACAGCAACGAGGTAAGACTGAAATCGACTTTTTGATTCGTATACCAGCTATATTCTATTGGAGTGACATTAAAATCTCCCTTAGTTGGTAATCATGAGAATTCACAAATATGGATCAAGTCAATGGGAAAAACGTATAGCTGAACTGTAAACCGACATGCATCATGTGTTGTGTGCTGGCCCACACGTCCTCCCAAGATTCCTGTGTTGAAGTCCTGACCCTAACCTCAGACCGTGGGCTGTATTGGAAGGCAGAGCCCTTAAAGGGGTAATTTAGGTGAAATGGAGTCATGTGGATGGCCCTGATCCAGTAAGACTGGTGTCCTTTTAAGACTAGGAGGTCAGAAGACAGGTGGCACACAGACCAAGGGGCAACAGACGGACCCAACCAGAAGGCAGTCTCTGCAAGCCCAGAAGAGTGGCCTCGAAAGAAAGCAAACCTGCCAGCACCTTGATCGTGGACTTCTAGCTTGAGAATTGTGAGAAGATAAATTTCTATGATGTAAACCACACCCTCTATGGTACTTTGCTATGGCAACCCTTGTACGCTAATATACTGTTCCAAACGCTTAAAAACTGTTCAGTAACTGAGGGGAGTGTTGGTTTTTACACTGAAATTAGAATTCATTTCCTCAGTCACACCAGCCGTATTTCAAGTGCTCAGTAGCCACATGTAGCTAGTGGCTGCTGTGTTGGACAGCACAGCGAGAGTAGAGACCGAACCAGAAGTTTCTAATAAGAATGCTTCATTGGCCCTGACTGGCAAGGCTCAGTGGGTTGGGCATCATCCCGAAAAGCAAAAGGTCTCGGGTTCGATTCCCAGTCAGGGCACATGCCTGGGTTTCAGTTCAGGTTCCTGGTTGGGGGGCCTTGTGAGAGGAAACCGATTGGGGTTTCTCTCCCTCCCTTCCTCACTCCCTCGCTCTCACTCTAAAAATAATTAAATAAAATCTTTAAAAAATACTTAATTGGTAGGGAGATGTGACCTAGAAATGTCGCTTATTATTGGTATATATTGAAGCAGTTTTAATCTTTAATTTAAAAAATATGCAAGTGACTCAAATCTACCCCGAGTCATTCTTACTATGATTTGCTGGGTAAAGATTAAAGAAGGGAATTAATAGTTTAGGGCTCGGTTTCGTTCATGTGAATGACATCACCCAGGATTCT
>PVKM010047906.1:0-11343 GCA_004027735.1 Carollia perspicillata
GAAGACAGTCACTGCCACTGCCTTCTGATGTTCCCTTCCATTATAAAACTTAAAGGCAGTATCAACTAATTTTTTAAATTTTTTTCATTGTTCAATTACAGTTGTCCCCATTTCCCCCCTATTGCTCTCCCCTACCCTACATACCCCCCACCTACCACATTCAAGCCTCCCCATGTTGTCCATGTCCATGTGTCCTTTATACATGTTCCTTGACTTGACCCTTCCCCTTCTTTCCTCCATTGCCCCCCTTCCTCCTCCCCTCTGGTCACTGTCAGCTGGTTCCTTATTTCCATGTATCTGGTTCTATTTTTGCTTGCTTGTTTGATTTATCGATTACATTCCACTTCTAGGTGAGTACATATGGTATTTGTCTTTCACCACTTGGCTTATTTCACTTAGCATGATGCTTTCCAGTTACATCCATGCTGTCGTGAAGGGTAGTTCTTTCTTTCTTTCTGCTGTGTAGTAGTCCATTGTGTAAATGTACTACACTTTTTTGATCCACTTATTTACCAGTGGACACTTAGGCTGTTTCCAGCAATTAGCTATTGTAAATTGTGCTGCTATGAACATTGGGGGTGCACAGTTTCTTCTGGATTGGTGCTTCAGGGATCTTATGGGATAATATTCAGCAGTGGAATTGCTGGGTCAAAAGGCAGTTCCATCTTTAGTTTTCTGAGGAAATTCCATACTGTTTTCTACAGTGGCTGCACCAATCTGCATTCCCACCAACAGTGCACTAGGGTTCCCTTTTCTCCACAATCTAGGCACCATTTGTTGTTTGTTGATTTGTTTATGATGGCTGTTCTCACCAGTGTGAAGTGGTATCTCATTGTGGTTTTCATTTGAATCTCTCTGATGGCTAGTGATGCTGAGCATTTTGTCATATGTCTATGTCCTCCTTGGAGAAGAGTCTGGTCAGGTCCTTTGCCCATTTTTTAATAAGGTTGTTTGTCTTCCTGGAGTGGAGTCATGTGATTTCTTTATATATTTTGGAGAGCAAACCCTTGGCTGAGATATCATTGCCAAATATATTTTCCCATACAGTTGGTTCCCTGTTCATTTTGCTGATGTTTTCTTTAGCCATATGGAAGCATTTTATTTTTATGAGATTCCATTTGTTTATTCTTTCCTTTATGTCCCTTGCTCTAGGAGAAATACCAGTAAAAATATTGCTCCATGGAATATCTGGGATTTTCCTCTCCGTCTTCTTATCTAGGACTCTTATGGTGTCATGACTTATATTTAAGGCTTTTACCCACCTTGAATTTATATTTGTGAGTAGTGTAAGTTGGTCATTGAATTTCATTTTCTTACATGTAGCTGTCCATATCTCCCATCACCATTTGTTGAAGAGGCTATTTTTGCTCCGTTTTATGCTTCTTCCCCCTTTTTTGAATATTAATTGACCACAGAGACTTGGTTTTATTTCTGGGCTCTCTGTTCTGTTCCATTCATCTATGTGTCTGTTCTTATGCCAGTACCAGGCTGTTTTGATTACACTGGCCTTATAACAGTTTGATATCAGGTATCATGATCCCTCCTACTTGTTCTTGTTTCTCAAAATTGCTGTGGTTATTCAGGTTCATTTATGGTTCTGTATAAATTTCTGAAATGTTTGTTGTATATCTGTGAAATATGCCATTTGTACTTTAGTAGGGATTGTGTTGAATCCATGAATTGCTTTGTGTGGTATGGACATTTTGATGATGTTCATTCTTCCAATTCATGAGCATGCTACATGCTTTCATTTGTTTGTGTCTTCCTTAATTTCTATCGTCAGTGTTGTATAATTTTCTAAGTGTAGGTCTTTTACTTTCTTCATTAGGCTTATTCCTAGGCACTTTATTTTTCTTGTTGCTATATCAAATGGGATTTTTTTCCTGATTTCTGTTTCTGGTGTTTTATTGTTGACATGCAAAAATGCCTTTGATTGCTGAATATTGACTCTGTATCCCACTGTTTTGTCAAATTAACTTATTAGGTTGAGTAGTTGTTTGGCAGAGTCTGTAGGATTTTCTATGTACAACATCATATCATCTGCAAACAGTGACAGTTTTGTTTCCTCCTTTCCAATTTTGATGCCTTTTATTTCTTTTTCTTGTCTGATTGCTATGGCTAGGACTTCCAATACTATGTTGAATAGAAGTGGTGAAAGTGAACATTGTTCTTGTTCCTGATCTTATGGGGGAAAGCTTTTAGTTTTTGCTAGTTGAATATAATGTTGGCTATAGATCTCTCATATATGGCCTTCATTATGTTGAGGAGTTCTCCCTCTATTCCCACTTTGCTGAGTATTTCTACCATAAAATGGTGCTTTACCTTATTAAATGCTTTTGCCATGTTTATTGATATGATCATGTGATATTTGTCTTTCCTTTTCTTTATGTGATGTATTGCGTTTATTGATTTGTGAATATTGTACCATCCTGGCATCCCTGGGATGAATCCCACTTGATCAGGGTGTATGGTCTTTTTAATGTATTGCTGGATGCATTTTGCCAATATTTTGTTGAGGATTTTAGCATATCAGTCCATCAGCAATATTGGCCTGTAGTTTTCTTTCTTTGTTGTGTCTTTATTTGATTTTGGGATTAGGGTAGTGCTAGCTTCATAAGAAGAGT
The DNA here is from genome assembly GCA_004027735.1 of Carollia perspicillata. Taxonomy (NCBI): domain Eukaryota; kingdom Metazoa; phylum Chordata; class Mammalia; order Chiroptera; family Phyllostomidae; genus Carollia; species Carollia perspicillata. The sequence goes on from PVKM010047906.1 coordinate 2,625, forward strand.
TTGGGAGTTCCCATCATCTTGCATTTTTGGAATAATCTGAGAAGGATAGGGGTTAGCTCTTCCTTTTTAATGTTTTGTAAAATTCTCCTGTGAAACCATCTGGTCCAGGACTTTTGTGTGCCAAGAGTTTTTTGATTACTGCTTCAATTTCAGTAGCTGTTATTGGTCTGTTTACGCTTTCTGCTTCTGCTTTATTCAGTTATGGAATATTATGTTTTTCTAGAAATTTGTCTATTTCACCTAGGTTTTCAAATTTCTTGGCATATACTTCTTCATAGTAATTTCTTACAGTCCTTTGTATTTCTGTAGTATCAGTTGTAATTTCTCCTCTTTCATTTCTGATTGTGTTTATTTGGGTCCTCTCTCTTTTTTTCTTGGTGAGTTTGCTTAAAGGCTTATTGATTTTGTTTATCTTTTCAGAGAACCAGCTCTTGGATTTATTGATTCTAAGAATTGTGCTTTTAGTCTCTATGTCATTTAATTCTGCTCTGATCTTGATTATATCCTTCCTTCTATCTGCTGTGAGCTGTCTTCGTTGTTGTTCTTTGAGTTCTTGTAGGTGTAGGGTTAGGTTGTTTATTTGAAGTGTTTCTATCTTTTTTAGGTAGGCCTGTATCACTATGAACTTCCATCTCAGGACTGCCTTCACTGTGTCCTAAGTTTCAAACTGTTATGAGTTTATTTTCATTTGTTTCCAGAAACTTTTTGATTTATTCTTTGATCTCATTCTTAACCCATTCATTGCTTAACAGCATGCTATTCAATCTCCATGAATTTCAGTGATTTTGAGTTTTTTCCTTGAAGTGGGTTTCTAGTTTCAGTCCCTTGTGGTCTGAGAAAATGCTTGATATGATTCAATGTTCTTGAATTTGTTGAGGCTTGTTTTCTGTCCTATCATGTGGTCTGTCTTTGAAAATGTTCCATGTGCATTTGAAAAGAATGTATTTTGTTTCTTTGGGATGAAAAGTTCTATATGTATCGGTTAAGTCCATTTGATCTAGGACATTGTTCAATACTGCAGTATCTTTGTTTATACTTTGGGAGATCTATCCATTTTTGCCACTGGGGTATTAAAATCCCCTACTACAATTGTGTTGCTGTCAATATCTTTCTTGAAGTCCTCCAAGATTATCCTTATGTATTTGTGTGCTCCTGTGTTGGGTTTATATATGTTTATGATGTTTGCCTGTGCTTGATGGATTCGTCCCTTGAGTATAATGAAGTGTCCTTCTGTTTCTTTTTTGATGGCCCTTATTTTGATGTCTATTTTGTCTGATATGAGAATTACTACCCTGGCTTTTTTTTTCTGTACATTTCCTTGGAATAATTTTTTCCAACCCTTCACTTTCAGTCTGTGTAGGTCTTTTGTTCTGTGGTGGGTCTCTTGTTGGCAGCATGTGTGGGTCATGATTTTGTATCCATGCAGCTACTCCATGTCTTTTGACTGGAGCATTTAATCCATTTCCATTTAAGGTTATTATCGACAGGTGCTTATTAATTAGCATTTTACTTCCTTTTTACCTGTGTTCCTCTCTCTCTCCCTCTCCCTCTCTCTCTCTCTCTCTCTCTCTCTCTCTCTCTGTCTCTCCCTTTTTCTTCTTTTTCTTAATGTAGTCCCTTTAGCATATTTTGCAGTGTTGTTTCAGTGTAGGTGTATTTCTTCAGCCTTCTTTTGTCTGGGAAACTCCTTATTTCTACTTCCATTTTAATTGAGAGCCTTGCTGGATAGAGTAGTCTTGGTTGCATGCTTTTTTTTTCATTACTTGGAATATTTCTTGCCATTCCCTTCTGGCTTGAGTATTTCCATTGAGAAGTCAGCTGCTAGCCTTATTGGGGCTCCCTTGTATGTTACATCCTCATTCTCCCTTGCTGCCTTTAGATTCTCTCTTTGTATTGGAATTTTGCCATTTTAGTTTTGATGTGTTTTGGAGTGGGCCTTTTGGGTTCCTCTTGATTGAGACCCTCTGTGCTTCCTGGATTTGTGTGACTTTTTCTTTCATCAAATTAGGTAAGTTTTCCAACATTGCTTTTTCAAACAGGTTTTCTATCCCTAGCTCTTCTTCTTCTCCTTCTAGTATCTCTGTTATATGGATAATATTACATTTCATGTTGTCTTGCAGCTCCCCTACCCCCTCTTCATTCTTTCTGAGTCATTTTTCCTTTTCTTGCTTTGTCTGCATGGTTTTTTACTACTTCGTCCTCCAGGCTGCTGAATCAGTCCTCTGCTTCAACTAGCCTGCTTTTGATTCCTTCTCTTGTGTTCTTCGATTCAGAAATTGTATTCTTCTTTTCCTCTTGGCTCTTGTTGATAGTTTCTATTTCCCTTTTCATGCTGGTATAGTTTTCAGTGAGTTCCTCATAGTTTTGCTGTATTTTTTGGTAATTCTCAGTGAGCTCATTGAGCTTCCTAATAACAATTGCTTTGAACTCAATATCTGGTAGTCGACTAGCCTCTATTTAATTTAGCACTCTTTCTGATGGTTCTTCCTTTCCTTTTGATTAGGGATTGTTTCTTTGTCTTCCCATTTTTGGTGAGATTCTTCTTGTTTTCTTCTGTTTCTTTAATTGATGTTTCTTTGATTCCCTGTTTTTGTGGTGAGAACTTCTATGGTAGGAGACCTGTGATATTCAGTGATGCAGTCTCCTTGATCTCCCTAACATGATGCTCTTGGGATGCCCTTAATGCTATTTATGTTGGCTCTAAGGATGTAATTGTGTCTTGATTGTTGTTGTGTCATTCTTTGGTAGGCCCTTCCCTCAAGCTGGTTGAGTAAGGGTCACTCTGCCCACCATGTCTTATTGTCTTATATGCTGTTGTGCAGGTGCTGCCAGAACAAAACCACCAAGCCCAGGAAACAAACCAACACCCACAAATTAACTCCCACTTGCAATCCCACTATCAACAGTAAGTGGACCAGTATTAATAAGGGTGTAAAGAGATTAAGACTATTATAAGAAATGAGAGTGGATATGAGATGACCTACTGAATGAAAAATTATTTTGAGAGGGTAGTGGGAGGAGCACTAATAAGAATTGGGAACTGGAGCAATGCAAAGAGAGAAAGTAAAATTTACATCATAGATAAAAAGGAATGAAGAAGGTGGAATGAAGTAAGAGACAGAAAGCAGGCAGTATTAGATTTATATGGAAATTAAAATAAAATAAAATGAGAGAGAGAAAGAAAAAGGAAAGTAAATATATGATAAGAAAATATGAACCAAATTGGAGAGAAAAATCCACCACAGCACTATCAACAACAAATGAGTTAAAATTAATATAGGTGGGTTGGGAATAAGGAAAAAAGAAAGGTTAAGAGATGTCTAGAGGAAAGGGAAGTGACTTTGAGATGACAGAGGGAGATGGAATACTAGGAGTAAGGTTGAAAACCAGGCTAATACAGGGAAGAATTAAAATTTGATACAAAAAGAAAAAAGAAAGAAAGGAGAAAATGGCAGGATGAAAGAGAAAAAACAGGCTAAGACAGGGCAAAATTAAATTTTGAGACAAAAAAAAAGAGTAGAGGGGAACAATAAAATTCGAGATTGAAATACAAATTAGTGAAGATATAGAGATAAAATTGAAAAAATGCAACAACTACCCTATCCACAACAAATGAACAAAGATTGCTAAATGTGGAGGGAGGACATAGGTATTATAAGAGCTATGAAAAAGAATGTGAGAGGACCATTGACAAGAAAATAGTTTTGAGAGGCTGGATGGGGGAGAAATAGTAAGAGTGCAAAATGGAAACAAGTTATAGTAGGAGAGAAAAAAATTAAAACACACACAAATCATAAGAAGCAAGAAGAAGGTAAAATGGGGTAAGAGAAGGGATGGGTAAAATATGTGAATTGAAATAAACTATAGTATAAAATCTAGTGACTTAATATGCACAGACTTGATGGACAAGAAATGAATGTTAAAAAGCTATGCAGGAAAAAAAAATCCCAAATCATGGAGAGAACCATGTTGGATTCTGTCTTGGTAGAATCTAGTATTTACAACTGTTTTATTTCTTTCTGGATCTGACTCTGGTGATGTCGGATGGTGACGCAGTCTGACCTAAGCAGCCTGTTGGAGACTTCCAGGGATCTACTGTCTGTGGCTGACTCCTTCAGCTGTTAACCTAGTCATCTGCACACAGCAGTCAGCCTTAAGCACCAGAGGGCAGGCCAGAATCCCTCCTGGAGTTGAGGCTATTGTTTCCCCTCAGGCTGCTGCCACTCAGAAGAGAGTGAGCTGTCTCAGCATGATGGCTGCCACTGTATGGGGGATGACTCCGCACTGGGATCTCAGTGGCTAGTTTCTCTGTTCACTCCCTAAATCTTCCATTCCCAGTCTCTTCTCAAGCTTCTTTAGTTCACTATCCCCCTCCCCGACTTTGTCAGAGCCCAGGGAAAGTGGCTACAAATGGACATTTATACATTGGCCCTTTAAACAGGTCTTTGCATCTCCAGCCATCTCTCTCTAGCAGAAAGCAACCCTGCCACTTTGCACCACTGGATGTTATCTGCATACTTTTTGGGCTCTGGTACTCTAGGCTGGGGATCCCAACTTAGGGTTTAGACCCCACAGTTCTCAGGGAGATCCAACCTGTCATGTAAGTATTCCTCCAGCGCTTCAGGTGCTGCCTTTGGCCACATAGCCAGCCCTCTTGTGTATCCACCACAGCACTCCCAGTACAACCAGTCAGCTGATTCTTCTGTCTGTCCAAGGTTATAAAACTTCTCTCTTGCTGTTGTTCAGTTTTTTATTCCAGGCGATTTCTCCACAATTTAGTTGTAATTCCAGATTGGTCCTGGGAGGACGTTAGTGTGACTTCCACTCCTTCCCCATCTTGGATCGTCCATTCAGTATCCAGTAATCGAGAGGGATTCACATCTAGTGCCCCATCTAACTTCCACAGTTTCTTCCTAAAATCAGGAGCACTCTGGGAAGTATATGTCATATTCACCATTCTCATGCTTTCTGGACCCTTGGGTCTAAATCAGTCTGCTTTCTATATGTTTGATATATCCACTCCAAAAATTCAGAGGGATCCTCATTAGTTTTTTGTTGTACTGCTTGCACCATGTCAAACTTTTCTGTTTGGGGACCCACTTCTTTAATTTATTTATTTTTGTTTTTTATCCTCACTCAAGGACATTTTCATTTGCTTTTGAAGACAGAGAGAGAGAGAGAGAGAGAGAGAGAGAGAGAGAGAGAGAGAGAGAGAGAGAGAGAGAGAGAGAAAGAGAGAGAAGGGAGAGAGAAGAACATCAGTGGGAGTGAAGCATCAACTGGTTGCCTTGGTACACATCCAGACCAGGGATATTCACTGGAACTGCAATTTTTTTCCCAGTGTCATTTTAAATTTTTTTAATTGTTGTTCAATTACAGTTGTCCCCATTTTTCTCCCATTGCTCTCCCATGCCCTGCCCACCCTCCTCTCCCACATTTAGTCCTCCCTGCTTTTTTCCTTGTCTGTGGGTCCTTTAAATACATGTTCCTTGACTTGCCCCTTTCCCTTCTTTCCCTTCTTTCCCCCGTAATCCTTCACTCCTCCCCTGTGGCCACTGCCAGTTTGTTCTTTACTACCATGTCTCTGGTTCTATTTTGCTCACTTGTTTGTTTTGTTAAGTTCCACTTATAGGTGAGATCATATGGTATTTGTCTTTCACCACCTGGCTTATTTCACTTAGCATAATACTCTCTAGTTCCATCCATGCTAGGGTAGGAATTCTTTCTTTCTGCTGTGTAGCATTCCATTGTGTAAATGTACCACAGTTTTTTGATCCACTCATTTACTGATGGACATTTAGGCTCTTTCCAGCACTTGATGCTTCCTGCCTGGGGACCACACATGCCCACACCTGGACCAGCGATGAACACATAACCTAGGTATGTGCCCTGACCTGGAATCAAACCCACAACCCTTTGATTACGGGACTATGCTCCAACCATTGAGCCACAACAGCCAGTGTTGAGGAGCTCCTTCTTTAATCATACTAGAATACGTCTCTTAAAATGATCCAAGTGCAGCCACCGTACATGTTGGGATCTGTCTGGCTCTACCAATGTTATAGCTCCTGCTGGGTTCAGCAACCCCCTCCTGGATTTTTTGATGCAACCGTTGAGCCTCTTCATTAACTTTATCTATAACTAGTCTTTCATCAACTGTCAATAAAATGTTGAGGAGGGCTTGTATATCTTGCCCAGTTAGGGTGATGGGTTGTAAAAATAGAAGTAACCAAATCAATCATTTTAGCTGGACCATCTCAGTATGAAGTTCAGGTTAGAATTCCTTCAATTCAATAATAAGGTTGAAAAGGGAGTATGTGCCAAATAGTAATCAGACAGCTGTCCTTGTGGTCCCACCCCCACTGATAATCTTCTCAAGGGAAAGTGCCCTGCTCCAACTGCCTTGTCCCCTGTCCCTGCTCCATACTGTGCTGGCTACAAGGAGAAGCCATTCCTGCCTTGATTTAACCTACCCTCTTCCCCTTGCACTGGGGCCAAAGGAGCAGGGGGCAAGGATCGCACTGGCAGAGTAGGAGGTAGCAGGGACCAAATATACCCGTCATAACAGTTACTAGCATATCCTGGTCATCTGCTCCCATTCCTCAGAAGTCTTGCTTTCTGGGACTGGCCCTGGCCCCTAAGTCCACTGTACAATCATTTCCTGTCTTAACTGCATCCTGATTATGAAGAGACAAAAATGTTTGAACACAAGGAATCTTGTCCCATTTCCCTGATCTCGGACAAAACAATTCCAACTTTAAAATAGTGTAATAATTCAAAGAACCATTGAGTGGCTAGCACTCTCCTGAGTCATATATATATATAATTTAGCTAAACATTATTACAATAAAAATAATTTTTTTTATTTGTCACGGTCTAATACCCATAAATAGACCAATCAGCCAGAATGTGCCCCAGTGGGCTTTCATTTGAAACAAAGGTAGCTGCACACATTTCATATTTGAATAACAAAACCAAACACCAGAGATAAAACTGGCTACCAGATATTTGTTACCAAAAGCCCAATGTGAGGTCGACTTATCCCAGATTTGGTCCATAGACCAGCAGATGGCCAAAGGCCAGAAACCAGATGGGCCATCCAAGTGCAGATCCAATCTCTTACCAAAAAAGGGTGAGGTGATGGGACGTGCGAAGGTCCTGGGACCAAAGATCTCCCTTGGCAAAATCTCTGGGCAGCTGCTGAAGATCTTGGCTCAGGGTCGGGGCCTCCCTGTCCACGCAGCCTCTGGAACGTGGCCTGAAAGTCCTTGTACAATTTACCAGAGAGTCCTGAAGCTGTCCCAGTGGACTCACCAGAAATTAAAACTGAGTCAACCAAGTCCAGGTCTCCTACTGCCTGTCACTGCTCAGCCGAAAAAGCAGAGAAAGGGATTGGATAATAACTGTGCTTTTTTTATCATAGGCTGGCAACCTGAGAAGGTGGCAGGTAAAAACCCTAACGTCCACCTCCTCTTGGGTTTTCAGAAGCAAGTTTATATAGGGAAAGAATGGGAGGGAGTAAAAGGAAGTTCTGGTGACATGTAGTCTTGTGATGTCGAGTCCTTGTGGTGGTCTTAATAAACATCTTTATTACTGGTTCTTGGAACATGATGGTCAGCCTCCACATTCCTGGTGGGAGGACATTTAAATGCAAGTCAGGGATGGGTTGAATGTCCTTTTGTTCTCGTTCAGTAAATTGCTACTGTATCAAGATCTTGGCCAGAACATAAGGTTTATCATACACTTGATTAATTGGTTACACATTCTGTTAGTAATTATCTAAGGCTATAAAAAGAGAAAACATAGCTGGCCCTAAGGATTTCCCCATCAATGACATGCTTAGCATTTCATCTAGCATTTGCCTTTGTCTTACAGACTTCTCTGGGCAATTGGTCCTCAGTTCCTCTCGTTCCCGAGGATGAGAAGACCAAAGATATAATCTGAAATTCCCAATTCCCACTCATTATCCCTGCCATCCCCACACTCTCTTCATACATTTATTCAGGAAATTATTCCACAGAACTCAGTGCTCTGCATAACCATGATGCAGAAATCCATGCCCTGAAGGGAATTGGAAAGCTTTGCACCCTGTGGTTTCATGGGAGATATTTATCAACCTATAAGGCACTGGCTCTGGTCATCCAGAAAGAGATAGGCCAGAGATGGAGCAAGGCCTTGGAAGCCACCGCTAGATCTGCTTTTAACCCTTTAGTTTCGCAATCGGAGGAAATTGAGGAAGGGGGTGGGTAAGACGAGGGTCTGAGTCAGTTTGGACGGTGGATGATGCAGCAGCTATTTACTGACAGCTGAGTTTGTAGGGTTTCAGGGTTGACACATTCTCTTCATTTTAACATTTCAAAATCAGGATACCTTTTTTCCAACCAATGGTATCTTCAGTTTGATGAAACACAGTAACATCACCTACATCATAGTTTTTAAGGCCAGAGAGGAGACAGTCCTGAGAGACCTGGCAGGGGCTACCTGCTTTAGGAGAAACTTGAAAGAAGATTTATGATTGAGTCCTTTAGCACAGAGATGTGGGTCGTCATAGCAGGGACTTGACAGGCAATGAATCATAGGGTTTGTTGTTCCTGAAGGTTCTGTTTCAAAGTTGAATTACTTTGGGTAATGACTATGTCTGCAACTCTGGGTCAGCCTTACTAGTTTTCCTGTTCATCAGGCCGAAGTGTGGCCCAATGGACAGTTGAAAGTCACAAAT
>PVKM010047907.1:0-11330 GCA_004027735.1 Carollia perspicillata
TACAACTGGCAGGGAGATGAGAGCGATGCTAACAGACCTCAGAGAAAGAAAGCTTTGGGACTGCTGGCTCAGAACCAGCAACAGAAAAATTTGAGAACTAGCAGATAATTAATGACCTAGGATCCAAATAAAGTGGTTTTGAATTACAGTTAGACTATGCCTCAAAAATCACAGGGGAAAGACAGGCTCGAGGGTGAAAGACACTGCTAGGCTGTGAGAGTTTACTATGACGGCCATCAGGTCAATTTTGACCAAAATCCATAAAGTCTGACATTTATGTATAGGAATAGAACAAGCATTTGACAGGGTGGACAGTGACTGGAATTCATATTCTGAATTCAATATAGCATGCCAGTGACCCAGAGAAAATTGCTCTGTCTTTGTGCTCCAAGTGGAAGAACTATACCAGTGGGCTATCTGCCAGTGAGCCGTGGAGTGAAGCTCTGAACCTTGGAAGCACTTAACCTAAAATTGCATGAGGATGATATACAATCAGATATAATTACTAATATTCTAATAAACCATAATTTCTGCTCTAAGTGGCGACCAAATTCTCACTGTCAGTAACCTAACCTTGGTCAGGGGACAATGGGAGGCAGATATGGGAGCCAACAAGGATCAGGACCAAATACTATAAAGCGAACCATAAATATCTGTGGGACTTAGGAAGTTGAAAGTCTCAATTTTTCAATTACACCTCAACAACTTTGGAGAATAAAAAGAGGCTGGAAATTTCTAGACCTGGTTCCATATGTAAGATGTGCCTATGTCCTCAGACAGGAAAAAGATGACAACAGAAACCAGAACCAAGTTTCCCTAAACTCAGTGTGCAATCACAGGACTCTTCCTAAGGTAGCCTCTAAAATTCAAGCTATAAGTAGTGTTCTTCATTTACTTGTCACCAGAAGATGTATTTAGGCAATATCATCAGAACATTGGGTCATATTGCCCTCTGTAGCCATTCAGTTACTTACCTTCTGATTTGTTTCTGACCCAAGGTAGGTGAAACCTTGATATTTCAAAAGTCAGTTTCAGGCTCTCTTTGACCATGGCAAAGATAAAAATTTAGGATTTGCTTATTCCTCATCTCCTGTCCGTGACAAAGACATTGTTGGATATTCAATTCTCAGACTAATGTTTTACTCAAAGGATAATTATTTATCCTCCTATTGCATGACTTATTAGAGGAGGCTAAAATAGAATCAGCCATTTTCTACCTGAGAGCATCAACAGAGAGGGGGAGGAGGAGGAGAAAGAGGAGAAAAAGGAAGAAGAAAAAAAAGATGAACAGACAAAAAAGAAGGAAGAGGAAGAGGTGAAGGAACAAAGATTGTTATTGGATATTATGTTGACAGTGGTGCTTGGAGGGTATGTATGTGTATAGAGCATGATAAAGACTGACTGTAGCCCTGACCGGTGTGGCTCAATTGGTTGGGCATTGTTCCACAAAGCAGAAGGTCACAGGTTTGATTCCTGATCAGGGTGCATGTGTGGGTTGCAGGCCAGGTCTCCAGATGGGGCACATATGGAAGGCACCTGATCGATGTTTCTCTCTCACATCAGTGTTTCTCTTCCTTTCTTTTCTCCCTCCTTTCCCTCTCTCTAAAAATAAATAAATAAAATGTTAACTGTGGGAATATGTGATAGGAAACAATCAACACAATCATTATCGGATATGTTAAGAGACGTAATTGATCTCATCCCAGAAAACAAAGATAATCTTGAAACTGCAAGAATACATCTCCTATCCCTTATTCGGTGGGACATTGCTCAAAGGAGAGTCCATGAGAGAAGTTTGGTCAAGCACAAAATGAAGAAATAAAAGAAAAATGCCAGAAGAAGACAAAGCACTGTATGATGAGGGAAGTGAGAGGAAGTTTGAAGGAGAAGAGATTAGAGATTAAGAGGTTTTAGAAATGTGAATGGTGAGTAAAATGGAAAAGATCAGAGTGACTAGGAAAAGAGACTATAAGAATTACTGTAGAGCTTCCTGAGTACCATTTAAGAGACAAAATAAAGGACAAACTTGCTTTTGTTGCTTTTTGTTTCACAGTAACAGGAAATTTGCACGAGCACAGGTCATGGCAATGTCAAAATGTGACTTCACCCTTTTGGATCCCACTATCTCCATCTACCATCAATCAATGAAGTAAAGTTTTCCCCTGACATCAGATAAAATTTTAAAACATCTGTGCACTTAGTGCAAAGAAATAGTCTAATAGTTACTTGTCACAGATATACTGTCTATTCAGTATGTATAATTTACAAGGACAGGCATGAATCATAACATGCAAGTTGATGTAATAGTAAATTTTACTTCACACAGCTTAAATCTGATACATAATGAAAACTTATAGTGGGAAAATGGCAAGTAATTGGCCAGTTGGATTCTCCGCTGTTCCTCTGTGTTGTTTTCCTTTTCCTCTCCTCCATCTGGCTTGCTTGCCAATTCCGAACCCTTCTGGGTCAACAATGACAGCTAAGGAGAGAAGAGTAATAAAAGCATAGGAAAGGTTTACTGAAATACTTTTATCCCAAAATTTGGTTTGTACTCTGCGAATGAATAATATTTAAATGTGACTCTCATTGGCCATGATTTTAGCATCTTCTTTCCTGGGCACAATAATATCCAGTCCAGTAGGTCACTTGCTGTTCTTCTTGAGTCCCATAGAATTTATGTCCAGCTTCTGGATTCTGGGTCCCCTCACTTTTCTACACAGCCCTTTTATGGAGGGAGGAAAATATTGCTAAGCTGATTTTTTTTTCGGTGTGGATATACACTAATACATCCTTTGCCCCCAACAAACCCTAAATCTGCAAACTCATGCCATTACAACTCCCCCTTTCTGTAGCCATCCTCATACTTGTCAGAATGGGTCAGGTATTAGTTCCTATTATTCTCAGCTTCAGGAGAAAAGACCTATATGAAGCTTCCATCACTGTAATTGAAGCTAAAGAGCCAGCCTACTCCACTCCTCCTACGTGAAGGGAGATGAAGACTCACAGCCAACCAATCCCTCACTGTTTCCAGAAGGGTGTCTTCAACTCCACCTCATTTCAATAGCCTTGTATTGTCTGAGGATCCAAAAATCATTCCACCAATTCTGATTAATTTCCTTTGGAAATTTTACATCTGCTGATTTGGGGGAACAGATTTTTCTATTTTTGGAGGTTTGTTCAAAATTTCAGTTTAACATTTTTTATTATATTTCTTGGGTGGGGATCATTCAAATCACGTTACTTAAATATTTCAGGAAGCTATAGCTGTCTAGCATGTTAAACTTTATAAAGTACCATCCACTAAATACTAAAACTGTACACTGCAAAACAGAAACATTATTATAGCCAACAAAGCAGTTAAGGAAACTGAGGCCAGAGAGGTAAAAGCACGTGACCAAAGCCAAACAGCTAGTAAGTTCTGGCTGTAAAATTCAACAATGCAAAATACCAGTGCAAAATACTGACTCCTATTAAAGTGGTACTTTTATTATACCACATAAAAATGTGGACAATTTTCAGAAGAAGATAATTATTCTATTTCTGTGAAGAAGTGGCTGCAGACAGATTTGTAAAAAATGAATAATGGGTAGAGTCTTGGTCATTCTCTAATCTTACCTTATCAGACCTCACCAATCATTCAGCTTAATTTTTTTTATAGAATTGTGGTCCAGGGGAATGGTGATAATAACTATTGAGATGAGATCTCAGTTTATGGAATAATTTGCTCTATAGGACTATGGAATGCTCTAATACATGAGGAATATTAAGCAATTCTTCCTCTTCCCCAAGCCCATTAGAATAAATAGTTCATAGCTCCCTTCAAAGCAACTTAAATATTTTGATCTTTATAAATTTGATGTAAGTTTTCATGATTTACCTGAATAGCAGCAAAAAATGTCAGCTAGAGCAATAAATCTTTTCTGTAGGGTTTTTTTCCCTCATTTTGCTTCAGAAATGGGAGCAAAGAAAAAAAATACCCAGGAGAAAACTAAATGTTTAGCTCAAAAATCTGGTCTTTCAAGTAAACATGTCTTTTTCCTGTACTCTGTCTTCTAAAATTAAGTGATTTGAAAGGAGAGTGTCAGCTCCTTGTTCAATATAAATAATATATTTCCACAAGAGACTAAGCAGAAATATGAAAGAGTCACAGGAATGTATATAGAAGAAGCCAAATAAATTAAAAAGTTGACAGCATTTCCCTGAGTCAGAAATTCATTTCCATATTAAGGTTAAAAAAAACCAGGCCTTCATATTCTAAAAATCCAAATTTATTTCCTGCATGAAAAAATAGAAGAAGAAATGAAGTTAGTGAGCCTGCAAATGATCTCTGTGTGAAGTTACTGTTTCAATTCATCCTTTGCTCTTCTAAGGAAGCTAGTCCTGAGACTTTAATCTCAGTGGACAGTAGATTGTCAGAGGAATGCATTTCACAGGCAGGGGTGAAAGAAGGAAGAGATACACAGATATAAAAAGCCTTTGAAGATGTTTTAGCAAGACTGTAGGATCTCGCCGCACAAACTTTGATTTCAAATCGTGTCTAAATTAAGTTCAAATAAAAAAAGTTCCTGTATCTTAAAATCATATTCTGTTAAAGGAAAGACTAGTATAGTAACAAAATCTATTCATGCTTACTTTTTATAAAAGGCATTAACGTTTTATTGTGCACCACTATAAAACTTTGTCCAGGGTTTTCAATGCACCTCTGATTAATTGGACCTACAGTACATGGCAGTTGCAAAACAATTTCCCCATATGGTATAATCTTTCCTTTCACAAGGAACAAAGAAAGCTATTTTCCAAATAATTTATGATATCGAGTGCTCTTCTTTTTTAGTATATCTGTATCATATATGTTTATAAGGTGATAAGTATTTGTGTATACTTCAAGTAACACACTTACTATATATGTAAATGCAAACACTTCAAATATGCCCATATATGCAATTGATCCTTGGTACTCATGAATTTCACATTTATGAATTTGCCTGTTAGATAAAGCTGATTTTTAAAAGATTTTATTTATTTATTTTTAGAGAGAAGGAAGAGGAGGGAGAAAGAAAGGGACAAAAAGATCAATATGTGGTTGCCTTTTGCTCACTCTCAACTGGGGACCTGGCATCGCAACCCAGGCATGTGCCCTGATTAGGAATCGAACTAGTGACCCTTTGGTTCTCAGGCCAGCACTCAATCCATTGAGCCACACCTGCCAGGGCAGATAAAGCTAATTTTAACCCCCAAATTAATAACGATGGTATTTTGAGTTCATTCATGGCCATGTATGTGTGCACATCCAAAAATAAATAAATGTGTGCAAATGCACACATTTGCAGCTGAAATTTAACAAGCCATTTATAAATAAGTTCTTTACATTTGTTAAGTGCCATGTTTTTGGTGTGTGCTTTCTGTTTGTGATTTTGCTGTTTAATATAGCCCCTAAGTATAGTACTAAATTATTGTCTGGTGTTCCTAAAAGCAAAAAGCTGTGATATGCCTTCTGGAAAAACCTTTTTTTGTTGGATAAGCTTCATTCAGGCATGAGTTTACAGTGTTATTGGCTATGAGTTCAATGTTAATGAATTAACAATACATATTAGATTAAGTGTCTTCAAACAGAAGTGCACAGACAACAAGGTTATGAATTGATTTGTTGATGAAAATGTGCCCAAAGACTCACTGCTACCTAACTAGGCATCTATTGTTTTCTAGGACAAACGCTTTAGGACTCACCATTTTAGTGTTGCTGTCAACTTTATAGATCAGTTTGGGCTATTACAGCAAAATACCATGCATTGGGCCAGTTATAAACAACAGAAATTTGTTTCTCATAGTTCTGGAGTGTGGAAGTAGGGTGCCAGCATGGTCTGGTTCTGATGAGAGCTGTCTCCTGGGCTGCTTTCTCTCTGTGTCTTCACACAGTGAAAAGGAAGAGAGAGGTCTCTGGGTCTCTTTTATAAGGGCACTAATCCACGAGGGTTCTGTTTTCATAGCCTAATCACCTCCCAAACACTCTACCTCCTAATGCAATAGGTTGGGATTCCAACATATGAATTTGGGGGTGGGGGAGACATGAACATTCAATGTATAATAACTAACCCCCCACATAAGAACTGATTGAATGTATATGTATATATGTGTGTGAGTGTGAGGGTGGGTGTGTGACAGAGTGAACAGTGAAATACTCTCCCACTGACTTCTTGCTTCCTCTATTTGACATATCATTATGAACAGATTCTTGAGATCAGGGAGGAAATCTTGGGTCCTGTTGGGGACTGGCTAGAGAGACAGCATGTCCATCGTGCGGGTTGCAGTCAACACAACATGACTCTGAGGTGTCACATGAATGCCCACCCGTCTCTGGCTAAAATCAGAGGTGAGCTGGGGCCATGCGACCTGGGGGACCACCAGCATCATACTTTGTGGGATGCAATGAAAACATAGCTTAGATGCAAACGGATAGCATTGGATGCACATATCAGAAAAGAACTAAAGTGAATAATTTAAGTTTCCACCTTTGGAAACTTCAGAAAATCAGTAAAATCAATAAACCTTTAGCCAGGTTAAGAGTAAGATTCAAGATGCTGTTGATTTTTCAGTCTTTTCAGCTTTTTACCTGTTAGGAGAGAGTGAAGATACTTAAGCTTCTTACATGTGGAATCAGAAAACGGAAGTCCTATGCCGTTCTTTTTGCATGGATTTTGTTAATCATCTAGAACAATTTTGTGATTCAGATAAGATAATAAAGCTAAGGGTGGCACCTTTGCCCTTGTTATAAACAGGTGGTAGAGTCAGGATTTGAACTCCATCTTTCTGACTTGAAAGCTTTTGCTCTTACCACACTGCATAGTTCTGTACCACGTTGGTCTATGTTGTAGACTGACTGTTTGTGCCCCCCTAAAGTTGATATGATGAACCCAGAACTTTCATACAACTAAGTGAACATGGGGCCTTTAGGAGTTACTTAGATTAAATGACAACTGTACTTCAACAACAATAAAAATAAAAATATAAGTATAAAAATAAAAAATAGATGAACTGAGGTCTTAAGGGGGGGGGCTCTAATGAGATAGGATTAGCTAGGGTCCTCAGAAGGAGAGATATCAGAACACTAGCCAGCTTGCTCTCATGCACTTCTTCCTCTCTTCTGTCTTCCGTCTGTTTTCTTTTCTCTCCCTCTCTCCCTTCCCCTCCCCCTCCACAATCCTCTCTACACTCGTGCCCTGAGAAAAGCCTGTGTGGGTACACAGTAGAAGATGGACAAGCCAGGAGATGGAAAGAGAGCTTGCACCGAAAACCAGACCCCGCTGGACCTTGATCTTGAAATTAAAGGCTCTAAAACTGTGAGAAAGAAAATATTCGCTCCTTAAGCCACCCAGTCTGTAGTATTTTGTTATAGCAACTTGAGTAGACTAAAGTGGTATATTTACAAGTGTCATAGCTCTTGGCATATAATAGGGGGAAAATAAATACTATAAATACTATTTTAATTAGTGAACAAAAGAAATGATAATTATGAACTTAACATTCAAAATCACGAGATGGAATTTTAATATTTTTGGATCTGATGGTAAGTTTCCCAAAGACTGTATAATATTTAGTATGTGAATTAGCTTTTTTATTAACCAGCAATCCCATTAAGAAACATTTGTATCTTTGTCTTTTTTCATGTAAAAACATGGTATTATTTCTGAAACGCAGTAATTATGCCTTCTCATTTCAGAATAAGAAACTGCACCATCTGTTACAATAGATCTATAAGTTGTTTTATTTGGACAAAGAGATTGAATCAAAATTTGGTGTTTGGGGCTGGGAAAATGGGTATTACAATGGTTTCATAATGTTATTGCAACGAAATTTGTAAATCCCCATTATTATATAAAGTAAGTGGTGCCAAAATTGCCCAAATATTTAAGATAAATGGAGGAGAGGCATTTCCTCTGTGAATATTTCTGTGTATGGAATTAGGTATATGTAAACATGGTATAGTCCCAATTACACATGAAAACTTATTAATTCTTCCATCAGCAGGTATGTCTTTGGGGAGAATAAACACACCTTAACACTAACTTAAAGATTTCAGATCTTGTGAAGCCTTGCTTGTCGCTGACTTTCTGCCCAATAGTCCTTTACCAATGTAAAGAAGAGCTCAATGTAATAAAATCCATTTGAATTAAGCATGCAGCTTTATTTTCATTTAACTTACAAAGAAGTAAATGTATTTAATGTATACTTTGGAGATTTAAGAAAAGGTAGAAAATATGGGTAGGGTTTTTTTTAAATACCAGAAAGGAAATATATGTGGTTTACCTTGTCTAGCAAGGTATTTTGTTGGTATTTATCAACAGAATACCACATATTCTGTTGATATTTTAAGTCAATAACTGATAATAAATTCACAAACTGTCATTTCATGCCCAGAATTTAATTTTATATGATACTCATAGAACCACAGTGTACCTTAAAATGTCTCTTACCAGGAGTCACTTAGTATATTACATAAGTATGTGTATGTGTGTGTGTATATATATATATATACCTATATATAATTAAATATAAACTAAGCATTAATAATAAAGCTCTCATGTTA
The DNA here is from genome assembly GCA_004027735.1 of Carollia perspicillata. Classification (NCBI taxonomy): domain Eukaryota; kingdom Metazoa; phylum Chordata; class Mammalia; order Chiroptera; family Phyllostomidae; genus Carollia; species Carollia perspicillata. The sequence continues at coordinate 8,585 of PVKM010047907.1, forward strand.
ATAATTTATGAAAATGAAAAAATCTCTGTGCTCCATTATGTACAAAATATAACAAATGCCAAGTGTCAATTCTACCTTTTATGGAGTGCTTTATATTGCAGATAAAACACACATCAGCTCCTGTCCTCACCACGACCCACCCAAAATTATACTATCTTCAATTTAAAGACAAGGAAACAAGTCAGAACACTTAAGGAGTCTACTTAAAGTTAAATGTGTAGTAAATGACAGACCTTGACTTTTGAAGTATACATACCAAATCCAAACTCCAACCTTTTTTCCTGTCTCTTTAAATAAATTCTTCCTATATAACCCTGACTTGTGAACTTTAGATACCTGTCCATAGAGAATGTCACATTTTAATGACTGTGCACACTGTAGAGTTTATTAACCATTTGGGACAAGCCAGTTATAGAAAAGAAAATATTTTACAGAATATTGTTACTTGGATATATTATTTGTTTTACTTTTGCTCTAGGAGCTACTTTTAAAGCCACAACGGAAAGTTGGCTTACTTGTCAAGTATGGCGTGATTGGAGGACATTAACCTGGAACTTAACATCATCAAGTTTAGTATGTATGGGTAAAGAGGCAGTCTTTTTTTAATAGTCCTGTTTTTAAATAAGAACTGTATAAGGTGCTAGTATTCTAGAAAAAATATTTCTATACCGAAATATATTTCTCCTTTTCTTTGCTCTCTTATAAGTATGTGGGTTCATAGCACACACCTCTCACTCATCCACTCACCCACAAATACACACAATCCAATCTGCATGCTTTTTTTGATATCTCCATTTCTCTTTTCCCTTTTATTTCTGTGTATGGATACATGATTCTCTCATCTGGCTTCTGTGCAGGGTTCTTTGGCAAACATTTTCTTTTTCTGTTCCCTATATTCTCTCTTTCTTTTAATACTTATCGTACTATTATAACAACATATTTTAGAAATTATGTATGCTCTGCACAATAACCACTTAATTTGTTTTTTCTTACTTTAGAAGAAAAGCGAATAGCTCATAAGTGACGCCTTGCATTTGAGCAGCTTTGGTGGGTGCCTTTTCTGTGGATCAATGTTTCCTAATGGGAAACAGTCCTCCTCAGAGCAACATAGATCGTGCTTTTGCAACATCAAAAACAACAGGTCAATTCCGATGATCAATTTTTAAAGACAAGCATTTCAGTGCCAAAAACAACAAAATCAAACTAGTTGGGTGGTATTGTAGAGATATGAATCACTCATTGCCTTTAACATTTTCAAAGTTTTTATTACCTCGTAAGACTCAGAAATACCTGTTTTATATTCTCTTCCCAGTTACATAAAACAACCTCTTAAGTAGGAAATTTATGTTTATTTCACCCTTACGACCAAGGCTCGTGTAGATTTATAGATCCTGGTTTCCATCCTCTGCCCCTCGATTTCCAGTTAGACTCCCGTATTAGTTGGGCTCTGACTTTTTCGCCTGTTCCCTATACTCTATGTCAGGATGCCCTGGACACAGTGGAAATCAAATACAAAAACTGGTTTGTTAGCACGGCCTTGCTTGTGCCTCACTTTTGCTTCTGCAGAAACTTCCTTTATGTGCTAACTCCTATTTACAAGCAATTTTAAAAATGATTTCATCCAGACTTCTAGCTCTTTAATCAGGAGGGCCATTTGCATGATCTAATGTGCCATGTTGCCTAAAATGGAAGTCTTCATGATATGTTCTAGATATTTTTGGCCTCTTAGTTAACTACCTAAAACATTGGTATATCTGTTTATTTTCATATAGCGAATGCTGTCATAACATTTATTAGAAGGTGCAACACCCCATAAGTGGAAATGAGATTAGGATTGGTGTATAAAAGCCCAGCCACAGAATAGACTGTTATCTGGAAGCTCTCGGACATGGGTAATTTTATAAAAGTGGGAATCTCTATGAGTGGTTTTGTTATTGTTTTTATTTTCACTGTAAAGTTCTATGACTCTATTTCTTTGAAAGTATATTGCTCTGGAAATAAACTGTATAATTTGTTTGGAAAAGCTGAATGCCATAAATATAGCATGAAGATCCATGACAAAATTATCTACTACTCCTAGTATGTTCCCTTACACCTAGGGAGTGACTTATTCATTGTAATAAATAACATATTTAGAAAATGTGGCTCATAAAAGCTATGCTTTTGTGCTAAATATTTTATAGCACTGATCTTCATTTTTCCTGTGAAAAAATTAATTTATCATTCACTCAGATAACATACTGGAATAAGAGTATACAGACTGAACCTTTTTTACATTTATATCTAAGAAAAGCCCCATGAGATATGAGGCAAAAGATATTAATGATAGTATGCATGATTGTTTTGCAAATAACAGTTACATCATTAATAATTATTGTGATAATTTAAAGTGATTTTTATGACTATTTTATATGGAAATGCTGAAAGACAGCTTTATATTTTAAGAAAACTAAATTTAAATAAACTATTGGGAATTCCGACTGGGCTCTGTTCCAGTGCTTTTCTTCAGTGCCCAAGGAAAAACATAAAACTAATAATGTTCACCAACAGGCCAGTCCAGGCTTTCTGTAGGTTGCAAGTCTCCCAGAGTCTACAACAGACATGAGAACCATGGCTTTCATATCTTGGGAAAAGATTCATTCAGAATCAGCTCACCTGATATGTGTACTCGTGTGGTCATTGCATTCAAAATGACTGAAGGAGTAGGGAGACAAATCTGCATTAAATTTTGTGTTAAGCCTGAACA
>PVKM010047908.1:0-11340 GCA_004027735.1 Carollia perspicillata
TTATGGAAAAGTAGCTTGGGTAGGCCTGTGAGTTGGGTGGGGCAGAGCCTCTGGGGATCTAAAAGGCTGGCCAGGTTGAGGAAGTTTCAATATGGCACCAGCTTGCAGTCGCTGTGGGAGGAGGGTCTAGAAAAGGGACAGTGGTGTCTGCTCTCCTTCCTGCCAGACACGTCAGTCTCTCCCTGTATCCCACTGGTGCCCTTCAAGCTGCCACCCCGGTGCTGGAGCTCAGAGGGCATGAGTCGCGGTAGGTGGTCCGCTTGCAGGCTCTGTAAGAGGAACTGCTTGGGGCTCCAGCAGTTTTTCCCAGTGACTCAGTCTTTGCTGGCTCTTGTAGCCAGAAATTGTGGGGACGTATCTTCCTGGCACTGGAATTTCTGGGCTGGGGTCCTGGTCTGGGTTTGGGACTCCTCACTCCCACAAAATACCAGCCATATTTTTATCTACGTGGGTATGGGACCAGCCTGTTCCTCGACTGCACCCCTCCTACCAGTCTGGATGGATGTGGTTTCTTTAATTCCAAAGTTGTCAGACTTCCTTGATTTCTTATGTTCCTGCATGATGGTTGTTCTACATTTTAGTTGTAATTTTGATGTGGTTGTGTGAAGAGGCGAGCCATGTCTGCCTAAGCCGCCATCTTCACCAGAAGTCAGTGCTTCGTTTCTTTATATTGGTAAATAATAGTCCACTTTATAGACAGACTGCATCTTTTATCCATTTACAGTTGAACCACTTTTTATTTGTTGTGAATAATGTTGCAAGAACATTTGTGTGCAATATTTTTGTGGACAGTTTTCCCTTTCCTTATTTTCTTTCTATGTTGTCCACCAACCGTAGGAATTGAATGTTCGAAAAGTTACACTGTCCACAGATAAAAGCAAGTATGGTGTTCGCCTAAGGGCAGAACCCGATCACCTGGTCCTAGGGAAGCGTCTAAAGGGAGCCTTCAAGGAGGTGATGATGTCCATCAAGCAGCTGAGCAGTGAGGAGCTGGAGCGGTTCCAGAAGAGTGGTGGGTGTCAGCCTGATGGGAGTCTGAGCCTAATGAGGCTTTCGACATTTATTGTAACTTTTTCCTTACCAAAAACTCCCCTGTGTATAAAAATGTTCATTCGGCATAGTTCCGATAAGTTAGAAAAACTTAAATAAGCAATAGAAATAATCCCTAAGCCAGCACACATTCACTTAATGTAGGTTGAGTACCTTCTCTCTGCTGGTTAATATGTTGAGTGCTAGGGAACTGTTAAAATTCTGATTCATTTTCTTTTAGTTACATATATAGTCATATTATTGCATTATGAAACAGATCACACTATAACTTTAAATTTTGGTTTTCATTCATTTTAACATTTTGTTTTTTCTTTTGCATTTTTATTTATATTATGTGTTACTATGTGTTAATATTAAAATGCTATTTCAATAACTGCATAATTTGCCTTTATCGATACCTGATAATGCTTTTAATCAGTCTTTTATTGTTGGTGCTTCAGCTTATTTCCATCCTTTTAATATTACAAGTAATATTTCAGTACATATTATCGTGTAAATGTTTTATGAAACTAATTTCTTTGGGCTGAATTTCTAGATAGAAATTACTGAAACACATGGTTAGCCCTTAGGTTATCATTGAATTCTACAAATCCTAATATAGGCCCAGAAAATAGACCTTCCTGGGAGAGAGCAGAACCCTTGGGGCTCTATTGCCAGCCAGTGATATAAAGCGACTGTTAACAAATATCGCTAAGAAAGAAAAGACATGGTGACTTTTGGAGGCATCAGAATGAACCCTGGGAAATATTCACAAAAAAAGATTAAAGTGTTTTTAGAGAACAAATTTAGTGTTGAGGTTTAGAACATTTTGTGAAGGAGAACTAACTCAGAAATTATCACAGTTTCTCTTAAGATATATCGAATCCATATTTTGGTCTCTTAATTGGGCAAGGCTGGTTTTGTTCACTCAGCACATATTGTTTAAAGCCCTTCTGTTTGAGTTTCATAAGACAGCCAGTCCTCACCCTCACTGTGCTGGCAGAAGTGGAAGATTTGTGAAAGCAACCGTAGTTTTATAAGTGCTCTGAAGCAACTGCATAGGATGTTATGAGATGAGGAGACAGGACCAGCTCTCTGCTAGCCTCTGCCTTCCGTGTGTCCCCCAGTTCTCAGCGCTGCCTCGATTAGACTACTGCGTGGTCTTCCTGCTGCCCGACATCGTGCAGCCGTCCTAGAGCACAAGGTCTGATTGGTAGTCTCCCTCTGAGGTTGAAGATCGTGGGCACAGAGGGGACATGAAAAGACTCAAATCAGATGAGTGGTTTGGAAAATTGGGGGAAATGTCCCTAAGATTCCTCAACTTGTCAGATAAAATTTATCTGACAAACCTACATGAGTTGTGAGCAACTAAAACTTGAGTACACAACTGATTTCACTTGCTATAATAAATTAATAAAAATCTTTGATCAACCTTTCAGTCATGAATCTAAGTTGTTTCACCAGGTAGCCAAAATATCAAAAATTCCTAAAATTCGTCTTTTTTGAAAACAAAAGACAACAATTTTTAAACTGTAGTTCCTGAATAGACTGTTCTGCCCGATAGCAAACAAAGTCGTTTTCAGAACATAGTGACATGACATGAGAATGGCATCCCAGTGCTCAGAGACCAAGGACATCATTGTGGTAATTACAGTGGGCTTCCTAAACACGGGGATTTTGCCATCCTGAGCTCTGGAAATTCTCTGCCTGTGGTGGATGGGCATGACCCTCAGAGTGTCACGCTGTTCACCTTATGTAACCTGCACCCTGCTTACACATAATGAAACACCACAGTCCTACTCTCATTGAGTGGTGGACCTGAGCCACCTGGACTCTACAGACTGCATTTTTCATTACATCATGAAGCGTGTATTTATGATGGGAATTCATGGAGTCCTGGCACATGTCTTTGAATCCGGAAGTTTTTATACAACTGTAGACATTGGGTCAGGAGGACATGATATCTTAAAGCTTCTGTCGCTTAATACTGTGAATGTTTTTTGTTAAAAGGTGGCACATTATACTTAAAGCAGGGCAGCTTGAGTAGGAGAAAGGACTGATTGAGTAACAGTGGCTGTTGCTTCTCTAATAGGGACTATCGTTGTGGGAGGCCATGAATTGCATGAAGAAGATATTCGTGTCATGTACACCTTTGATCAGGCAGCAAGTGGGACAGCGCAGTTCGAAGCACACTCGGATGCTCAGGTATTTTCTGTTCCCGGGAGCATTTCTCTACCAGAAGATAAGACACTCCTTTCCTGCACTGTTGACAGCATGTGTCAGGGTAAAGTAAAGCAGTTACTCATTTTGGATTTGAAAAGCTGCTCTAAGGACTTCATGACCATTGACAAAAAGAGCTGAGAGACTAACAAAAGCTGGTCTCAGGATCCTCTGGGAGCAGCACCCTGCAGAAGAAAAATGGAAAGCTACAGGTCAAAGAATGAAGCGATCACTGATTACAGACGAGACCCAAACTGTGAAGAAACTAGATTACCTATATTCTTGGCTAAGTTTTGTGAATATATTCTGCTGTATATTAGACTTCTCAGAATTTAGTTTTAAAAAGCATTTTGCTGGGTTTGAAAAAACGTTTTTCCTTAAACGATCGTCATAGTGTGCTGTTTATTCCTATAGGCTTTGGTTCTCTTAGATGTCACCCCTGACCAGTCACTGATGGATGAAGGAGTGGCTCGGGAGGTCATCAATCGCATCCAAAAACTTCGCAAAAAGGTTTGTCAGATTAAGAGCAAACTCCCGTTGTGGGGATTTTGCTTAAGTTTTGGTTGTTGGGGAGGATGGGAGAGGTAGGCAATATAAACCATAGTAATCAGTTAACGAAAATTAGTTGCTAATGTATAATTCATTCAGATTGTAGTCTGCAAGAAGGTTGGGCCACTCTCCCTCTCTGCTTGTTCACTCCCAGGCTGGATGTGGGTACTTTGTTTCTCGGACCAGGAGCTGCTTGCTAGTCTGTGCCCCTTGACCTCCTTGTTCCACTTTCCTGGGGCTTTGACACAGTCATCTTGTGACTAGTGCAGAAGGTCATCAGAGGTGACACTGGGTGTCTCTGAAGACGAATAGAGGTTCAGTCCAGTAAGCCTGGAAGGGCTTCCAGCTCAGGGGAGAGATTGTTCTGATCTGGACAGAAGGGGTGTTTCTTATTTGGGAGCTGGGAGCCAGGGCAGGTGGACAGGGACCATTGCTTGCTCGCACCAGGTAAGAGCTATGGAGCTCCTACCCCTAGGAGCGCTCCTGCCAGCCCGTATCCTTAGGCCAGGTGTTTGAAATTTGTAGTTCACGATCTCAGGAGGCCCCTTTCTGCATATGAACAGCCTGCTGGTGAGCTCTTGTCTCATACTGAGCTTTGTGAGTGGGTTCTCACTGTTCCACTCCTTTGTTTCAGCGGAGGATTGGGCAGAAGGCTGTGCCCTCCCATAACGATTCAGCATGGGATTGTCAGCCCTTGTTCAACAGCACCTTTCACTTTAATTAACAAAGCCCTTGCCTTTTAAATTTTCTGTATGTCCTTTTAGTGCAATCTGGTTACAACTGATGAAATAACAGTCTATTACACAGCACAGTCTGAAGGAAAGTATCTGAGTACCATTATTGAAAGCCACATGGAGTTCATATTTGCCACCATAAAAGCTCCCTTGAAACCATATCCAGTGCCTACATCAGATCAAATTCTTATTCAAGAAAAAATTCAGGTGAGTTCTGAGTTCTCTTGAACTATTAACAGATTTAGTATTAGAGTTTATGTTAGTTATGTTTATGTACTAACGTCTCTTTTTCAAATCTAAGGAATTCTTTTTTGTTTTTAAGATTTTATTTATTTTTTAGTGAGAGGGAAAGGGAGGGAGACAAAAGAGGGAGAGAAACATTGATGTGAATGAGCAACATCAGTTGGTTACCTCTCATACATACCCTGACCAGGGACTGAACCTGCAACCCACTCATGTGCCTTGACCAGGAATCGAACCAGTAACCTTTTGTTTTGCGGGGCTATGTACTAACCTCTTGATATTCTGTTCCCTCAGTAGCAGTTGGTTTAATATTTAGTTCTGAATTACTTTGGACAGTGGTCTGTAGGGTCAGGGAGATGATGTCCAGGATAGGAGAGAGGGAAGGAAGGGAGAGCTGTTCTCTTAGCAGTTCTTTTGGGGAAGGTAGCCAGGAAGTATGTAAAAATTGCTAGTATCACATGGCTGTATGGGCGAGTTATGTCCAAAACTAGGAAGGTCCATAATGTGGATGGATTCTAGGAATCATTGTTGAAGTTAACTACAACTGACTTGAAAACAGTTAACTTTCAAAGTGGTAGGTTATATATATTTATTTCCCTAAGGTTTTATTTCCTATTAGTACATTTTACATGTAACTTTGGAAATCTGATACTAAGGCATGGCCAGAAGTTGGACATGTATAATAGGGCAAGAAAATCCATGTCAGCCACTCATTTATTCAGTCATTTACTCCTTATCTGCTCCTATTTTGTGCAGGACAAATAGGGCAGACAAGCAAGGGCTGGAAGTGACAGCCCTTGCTTTTAGTGAGGACAGTTTACAAGACAGTTTCATTTTCTAGTTTGTGCATTTTTTTACCTATAGGTGGAATCTAATCAACAAAACAAATTAGCAAAATCGAACCAGAGACTTGGAAATAAAGAGCAAACTGCCAATGCCCAGAGGGAAGGGGGAGGGGAATAACAGGGGAAAGAAGGAGCAGGGGCGAGCAAAGGAACACAAATAGAGGACCCACCAGCGTGGACAATGGGGGAGATGGACCGTGGGAGTCAGGGGAGATGGGGTGGGGGCGAGCAGTGGGGAAGAAAGGCAAGACAAGTATACCTGAACAACAATAAATTAAAAACAAAAACAGAGATTAAAATGGGGAAAATTGAAGCCCTTGACTATTTTGCTGACGGGATTGAGTATGACTTCAGAATCGTAGAAAGTTCTTTATCTTAGAAGAAGTAGTTGCTGTGCAGTCCGTGACACTGTGGTCAGTTGCTACAGTTACTTACTCACATGGTCTTGTGTGCTCAGTTGAAGGGGTCTGACCTGGAAATCACACTCACCAGAGGATCATCCAAGCCTGGCCCTGCTTGTGCATATGTCAATCTTTGCATTTGTGGAAATGGCAGAGAACAAGGTATGAGTAACTGAATTCCATGGTTTTGTTTTGTTTTGTTTTGTTTTACTTAAACCTATGAATATCTTCGAAGCTATTATAACAGAATTGGTAAAATCGGATAACTTTTTCTTATTAATTATCATAATGAACCCACAAAAATAAATTACTAGATTTGCTCTACTAGGAAGATGGAGTAGACATAGTTTTCCCTATTTCTTCCACAAAGCACAGCCAAATGCCCTGTACATTATATGTAAAAACCAACATGAGAAGATTATTTCGTACTGTTCTCAGTCTGTCGGTAACCAATGGTGGTGTTAGACCAGCCCTTTTGGTTCTTATGATTAAGGTACCCTTCAACAGTTACCATCAGGAAACTGAAAAGGTACAGGTTTCTTACTTACAAAACCTGAAAATTACACAGCACACGTGGGGCCATCCAGCCAGGTTGGGGTTGGTTGCAGGCATGCACATGCCTGGATTATTAGTGAACTTAAAACGTAAGAGCAGGATTTCAAAGCATGCAAAGAGAAAACAAGAAGTAGCCGGGTTTTAGATATTGAAGTCAACCAAGCACTCCACAACAAAGGAGCCTCAGTGTGAAGAGTTACTTCTGGCTCCTTGTCTAGTCAAGTGGCTAGCAGTGTGCTTATTGGAGGTAGTTGTGTTTGAAGTGCATGCCTAGGCAAACAAAGCTTACATCAATCACTTGTATTACAGAATAGTGGGGGGAAACCCAAAAAATCAGGGATTATATTTCCAGTACTCTTCAAGGTGGAAGGAAAAAGGCAGGCTAGCTAGGGACTTTGGGACCAAGCAGTAAAACAGAACTGTGTTCCCTGGGATTTCTTTTTGCATCATGTATCCCAGTCTTAGAGTTAAAGAAGCTGGCAATCTGGAAATACCAGTGAGCGTGGACAGAAACACTCCAACAAAATCCTGCTCTCTCTAGATGAAGGATCAGTAGAGTGCAACCTTGACCAAGTCAGAAAACTTTTAGATAATAACCATTCTCCTCCAGCCAACCACAACAAAAAAAATATTATTACCTCACTACCACTCACACAAAGACCAAGTGGGGAGCCTAGACTTCTCTGCCTTTCCCAGGCCAGGGAACTTCAAACCCCCACCACCGTGGTGGTTGTCAGAGAAGACCAAGTAGTAAGGTGGTACTTTTATTTCACCTAGTTGGTAGCTGGACCCTCTTCCCAGTAGTGGCAGTGTAGATCATGTGGAGGGCTTCCACTTCTTCCCCACCAGCCAGGAATAAGGCATCGCTTCCCCTCGCCATTCCCTGTGGTAATGAGGTCATTCAACACCCATCACCCTGGAGAAGTGTCATTAAGGGCCACATGGGGAGCAGTAGGCAGGCAGTTCAACTCTTTGAGGCCTAAAGAAAAGTTTGAGCTCCCTCAATCTATCACCACCCCCCATTCTCCAGCAATGACAAGGAATGTCAATGATAGGGAACCTGGACATACCCTGTCACCAAGCAATAATGAAGCGATACCACCTTTCCCCATCAGTGTGATGTCAAAGTCAGCTACAGTGGAGGGTTAAATTAAGAACCAGAATCTCAGAAAACCTAATTGAAAATTATTCATCTTACCAAGAACCAGGAAGTTCTTAAACTAAATGAAATAGGGCATTCAATACATATGAACATCTAGATAACAAATTTTGAAATTACTCGACAGAATATAAAGTGGCCATGATAAAAATGCTTCAGAGAATAATTACAAACACAATAGAAACAAATTAAAAGTAGAAAGTCTCAGCAAAGAAACGGAAGTTGTATAGAATCACATGAGAATTTTAGAAATGAAAAATATAATAACTGCAATACAAAAATCTCAGTAGATGGCTAAACAACAGAATGAAAGAGGTGAGACAGAATCTGTGGACTGGATGATACAACAACAGAAATTACCCATTCTGAAGGACAGAGAGTTAAAAATACTTGATTCTTGTTTTCAAAAAAAGACATTGAAAGAGGTTGTCTACAGGTGTGTGTGCGTTATTGTTCCCCTCTAATTCCCCAACACCGCATTGAAGAAAATGCCACTGTATTTCCTCTAGTTCATCCCAGTCATGGTAAACCCACCAGATCACACCATGGACTTTGGTAGGGGAGTAAATTATAAACACCAAAATGAAAGTATTTTTAATGTGGTTTAATTATTTAATGTTCCCAAGTGGGGAAAATAACTGGGGAAAAAGGAACAGGGCCTCAAGGATCTGTAGAGTAATAACAGAAGTTGTATATTCTTGTCTCTTAATTCTGGGAGAAAGAGAAGACAAGACAGGACTTTAAAAAGTATTCAGAGAAGTATGTCCAAAGACTTCTGCTGTTTGGCAAAAGACATAATCTACAGATTCAAGAAGCTGAGGGGACCACATACAGTAAAACCCCAAAAGAATCTACATAAAGACAACACAGTCAAACTTAATCAGAACTTAAAACATCTTGAAAGCAGAGACGTGCAACACCTAACTTAGAGGGGAAAAATCTGAATAATACTGGATTTCTCCTCAGAAACCATGAAGGCCAGAAGGTAAAAAGGACAACATTTCTGAAATGCTAAAATATGTGTAGTATCAACCCAGAATGATACCAAGCAAAACTATCTTTTAGGATGAATAGAAAATCAGGGCATTCTCAAATAAAGGAAAAGTAAAAGAATTTGTTACTGGTTATATATATATTATGTTCCACCTACTGCAACCACTGAAGAAAAAAGAAAGCCTATACCAAAAGATACATACAGAAACACTAGACAAAAATGGAATGAAATGTTCAGATGAGCCACAGGAAGCTTAGGGAAAGAAAACTGAACAAATAGAAAGCAGAAAATAAGTTGTAAGACTTAAAGGTAACATCAGTAATTACACTAAATGTGGATGGTTTAAACTGACAGAGTAATGCAAACACAGTACCAGTTGTACACTATATAAGAAGCATATAGAAATGTATGAATACGTATTTTTTGTCAAATTGTGAGGCAGGTGATATACAAACAGGAAAGAGGTTTATGCAGGTGCCACACAACCTGAAATAATGGTGGACTCCTGTCTCAAAGACCCAGTCAGTCCTCCTACTTAGCCCACAGTTTTTACAGGGATAGATAGGGGAGGGCTGTGTTCCTAATCCGATTATCTTTCTAGCTTTTGACTTCCTTGGGCACTATCCATGTTCAGCTAGCTTTCAGCATGCTCAGGCCCTATCCGCCTATCTTTTTAGCTTTCCATGTGTGCTCAGGCCCTATCCATTTATATCTGTAGCATTTGACATGCTTAGTGTCAAAATCTGCCCTTGCCACTGTCTTGGCCAATGGTCAGAGACTCTCCTGGTGCTCCCGCTGGCTGTTTTATGATTACTGTTTCCCCCTTCAACGCCCCCCTCCCCGCTTCACAAGAGTCAGTTGTCAGAGATCTTACTCTTCTGTGGTTACTCCTTCCTGGCACAGGACATAATCTTACTAATTTCTGGGTCCACAGATTCTTATTGTCTAACAAAGGAGTGAGGGAGTCAGGATTGTGGGAATCCTTTACATGAGGGAGAAGAATTGTTGTTTTTGGAATGCAGGCAGGCATATGCAATGTCTTGGAAGATGACAGTGTTTCATGTTTCAAGAGACAGTTTTGCAGATGGGCTTCCAAAAAGAGACCTGTTCTACAAACAATCAAGTGAAGGGTCAGAAACTAGAGAGACTAAAGAATCCCCGCGATCTAACCCTGCACAGGGCTTTGGGTGAATAAATCCCACAGCTGAATAAATTGGCTGAGGAAACCACTACTGGGAAATGCAGTAAAATAAGAAGAAGAAGAAATAAAAGGTAACCTTGTCGCTTTATGCTGGGAGCCACTGTCCCTCTGAAAGAGGACTTCTGAATCTGCTTCATGAGTGTAGGTCCATCTTTCCCTTGCATATCAACCGCGGCTGCTGTTTCCCTCAGGCAGTGCCCACTTTGTTTGCGTGTGGGAGATCCAAGGCTTGATTCCCTTGAGGTTTAAGGAAGAGAGTGTTATGAGCAGGACATCATAGGGACCAGTCCATTGCTCAGCTAACTGCTTTTCAGGACCTTGTCTTCCTGGTCTTGAGCGAGATTCAGTTTCCCAGCTGCAGTGGGTAAGGGATGGTCCGATGGGTAGATGGACCTGGAATGAGCAAACTTGTGCAAAATTGTTAGTGTTTGCCCTACATGGTGTGCATAGTGTTTAATTTTTGATTCACGCTCTAAATCTAAAGGGGGTGTTCCTAAAACAGAAACTTGGGTCTCCCATAAACTACTGGAAAAAGGCTTAATTTAAGCCCACTTTAGGGTGCAGCCCTAATTCAGAGCAAGGCAGTAAAGAATGCCGGGTGCCGTTTTAAATGTGTTGCCTGGCATATATTTGCCTGGGTCTTCTTTATTGTGTTTTATTTTCTTAGTCTTTTCCACAGATTGAGGTCTCCCAGATGCATGTAGCTTCCATTGCGTCTGTAGTGCCTGTCCTGCCTTCTGGGAGGTTTCTGAAGTGAACAGTGGTCTGTTGTCACTGCTAATGCTGTGAGGAACTCCAAACTAGGGATCATTTCTTCATGTAGAAGCCTTCCTGCCTCAGCTGCCTTTTTGGTTCTATTTGGGTATGCCTCCACCCATCCAAAAAAAGTGTCCACAAAAACTAATAAAAATCTGAAGTTCTCTCGGGTTTCTGGCATCTGTGTAAAGTCAACTTGCGAGTCTTTAAATGGGCAAATCCCTCTGTATTGCACTTCCTTTTTCACTGGGGTAAGTTCTGTCTCCGGGCTGTTTCCGGCACATGTCTGGCAGACTTGGATAATTCTCTGGATGGTCTTTTGCAAATGAGGGCCCTTCAAGCATAGTCTGTTGAGGTCCATTAAAGCATCTCTTTCATAATGGGACCCTTCGTGTAAGTGTTTGAGGGTGGGATACACTAGAGCTTCAAGGGAATAAGATCATACCGTGAGTGTTGATCCTCCATATTGAATTAGGGTCAGTATTAGACAATCTCCATTCTCGGGACCACTCATCATCTTGTTCCCTGTGATAGGGTTTAAATTCTGACAAATCCAGGTGGGGAATCACAGCCCCCTGACGTGGCATCCCTCGTGTGCCTTGTCTTGCTGCCTATCTGCAGTTTCGTTTCTTTGGCTTGTTTGGGAACTATTCT
>PVKM010047909.1:0-11332 GCA_004027735.1 Carollia perspicillata
CCTTCTCTTTAAAAATAACTTAATTAATTCATTAAAAGAAATTTTAAAAATAAATAAATACAATATTTTAAACAGTTTTTTAAAATGGTACTAACAGCACCTACACCACAGGGTGTTTGTGAGCATTGCAGTAAGGGAATATCAGAAAAGCACTTAGTACACTGACTGGCACATAGTAGACTTTTAAGAGCTGGCTGGAGTTGTTGTTAGAGTACTTGCACAATTCCTAACCTCCAGGATCTATCACAGGAGCTAGTGAAATGAAAAAAGAGATAGGGGAGTAATCTGAAGGCAAATATCTATAACAATGATTTTCAAAGTCTGGTCTACATACTACCTTCCCAGGATTGGAATCATCTGTGGGCCCCTGGCAACTATGCAAACTCCTGGGGCCCATCCTTGACTTGCTAAATCAGAATTTCTAGAGCTAGGGCTCAGGATTCTAATATTGTTACAAATATCCTAGGTGATTGTAACTCAACTAAAGTTGAAGCACCACTGGTTGCCATATTCACTTCAGTTACTGTGTACAATCTCTTCTTCAGATAGCTGACTTCTGGACCTACCTCAACCTACCTGCCTGGTAGTGCCCTATCCCTTAGGGTCTGGCAAAGTTATCCACTGTCTGCCAGCATTACTTGGTGTAAAAGTGATCCAAATGAAGCATCCTTAGCTAGCATGTCAGCCTCCCTGCCTTACTTCCCTAGTTACATATCATTGCTGCCACTGTGAATCACTCATTATTAGAAGAATTGTTTGGAGACTAAAGATAAATGTAAAGTATTATCAATAGTAACACAAATCACTAACACTTAATAAGGATCTATAATATTCCAGGCACACTAAGTGGTTTTTATGCATGAAATAAATTTAATCCATATAACAGTGCTATGAGGCAAGTGTTATTATTACCTCTCACTTACAAATTGGAAAACTGAGGCAGAGAAGGTTAAGGAAATTACTTCAGGTCAAAGAGATGGTAAATGACATAGCAGAGATTGGAATCCAGACAATCTGACTCCAGAGCCCAGGCTATTATCTACTGTGCTGAACTACTTCCCTCAATTAACTGCCCTATGCCTCATATTAATAATTTTAGATTATAAAATAATATCGATATTCATTCTATTTAATGTCTTCATTGTTTTATTTGAGTGAATGTATTGATTAGAGAAACTTCAAATTCCTTTGTTCCCATAAGGTTTTAGGTTTTCCAGCTACAGATTCTAACATCAGAGTTTGTAACAAACTAACTGTAACAGTTGGGGTGGGCTTGCTTTACTTCCAAGCATTCAGAGGCCAGCTTTCTTGGCAATAACATGAACAAAATCTATTTCAATTATTTACCCTATCTTTATAGCTCCCCCAATCAAGCTGTAAAAATTATTCCATGAGTCAAAAGCCTTGCCTATTGGGCTAGTTTCATAACAGAGCCCCCCTGCCCCCGCATGTTTGGATCAAATATGTCCCCTACCCCAGAGGGAGAATGAAGCCAAGTGCTATGATGAAGTGTTCTGGAGATTTCTTAAATGCTGTGCTTGGACTGAGATATATTTCCAATCAGCTCTTCTTTAATGTTTTAGATAAAATGTAGTTCCAAATAACCAATTTGAAGGGTGATTCTGACACATGCTACAACATGGATGAACCTTGAAAAACATTATGCTAAGTGGAAGAAGGCAGACACAAAAGGGCACACATATTGAAGGATTCCACTTACATAAGGTACCTAAATTAGTCAAATTCAGAGAGACAGAAAGTAGAATGGAGGTTACCAGGGGCTGAGGGTTATTGTTTAATGGGCATAGTTTCTGTTTGGGAAGATGAAAAGTTCTGGAAATAGTGACAATGTTTGCATGACATTACAAATGTACTTAATGCCATTGAACTGCACACTTAAAAATGGTTAAAATGGTAAATTTTATGCTATGTATATTTTACCAAACTTAAAACAAATCCCATAGTTTCAAAAAATAAAACCCAATTTGGAATCTCATGGAGTCAGCGCTTACCAGAGTATCATCATTCTGGTCTCCAAACATTTCTTTAAATATCTTGCCAGGATCAGGAATTGGAGGGAATATAATGATCTTGAGCCTTTAAGAAAATAGAAACATTTTTGATCAAATCTCTCACCCCATAGAATGTCACACTTAAATACACCCATGTTAAAAGAAGGCTTGGAAAAAAGATATGGTAAATAAGACATCTTTTGTGATAGAGCAGTTGTAAAAAAATTCCTTTTTTAAAAAAAAGTTTCACTTACTGATTTTTTCTAGAAAGAGAGGAAGGAGAGAGAAAAGAGAAAATACAGATTTGTTGTTCTACTTATCTATGCTTTCATTGGTTGCTTCTTGTATGAGCCCTCCCTGGGGATCTAACCCACAACCTTGGCATATTGGGACAATGCTCTAAGCAACTGAGCTACTCGGCCAGGGCAAGAAATTTCTAAAACAGGCTGAGAAATCAATGTCCAAAGAGGATGAAGTGTGTGCAGAGTAAAGGGACCTTCAGGATAAGCAGACTACCTATAACCTACTATTTAGGGTTTTTTTTTTCCCTTCTTTATTGAGATATAATTGACAAATTAAAAGAGTACAAATTTGGCCCTGATTAGCATGGCTCAGTTGGTTGGGCATCGACCCACAAAGCAAAAGGTCACCGGTTCAGTTCCCCATCAGGGCACATGCCTGGGTTGTGGGTTTGGCCCCCAGGTGGGGTGCATACAAGAGGCAACAGATTGATGTTTCTCTCTCCTATCAATGCCTCTCTGCCTCTCTTTCTACCTCCCTTCACCTCTCTCTAAAAGTAAATAAAACCTTTTTAAAATTGTACATATTTGAAGCCTCTGTATAATGTGATGTTTGACATATGTATGCATTGTGAAATGATCGCCACAGTCAAACGAACTTACACATCCATAATTTCATGTAGCTATGACTATGTACGTGTGATACCCTATCATTTAATAACACTTTAGTTACTACACACCAGATGGGAGCTTGCTGTTTATAACTTTGAAAAAAATAATCTGAGAACAGGGTACATTCCTCTTTTATGTTTCTTTTTGTCACTTCACTTGTCTATTTTCACTCCACTTTGGTGGACTACCTCATCTTCTAAGTCTCTACCCACTGGTGTGCCCCAGGGTTCAGCCTTTTGTCCTCTATCTCACTCTCTCTATGAGCCCTTTCTTCCAGTCTTAGGGCTTTAAACTCATTTACATGCCAAGGACTTCTAAAATTCTATCTCCAGCCCAGACCTCTCTTAAACTCCAGATTCATCATGTATACAGCTACCTACTTAACATTTCCACTTGGCTATCTACTAGGCGTCTCAAATTTACTGTGTTCGAAACTGAAGTTCTCACCTTTATATTGAAACCAACTCTCCTCCCAAATTTCTCTACCACAGTAAATAGCTCCAGCATTCACTCAGTTTGCTGAAGCCAAAAATCTAAGTTACGTTTGAATCCTCAATTTCCCCTCTATATCCACAGAGAAGCAGCCATCAGCTGGTGCTATTCTATCTTCAAAATATATCCCACGTCAGACCAGTTCTTACTACCTCCATTGCCAACCATCTAGCCTAGGCTACTCTTATCTTTCCCCTCAAACACTGCAATACCTCCTAAACCAATCTGCCTGCTTTCATTCTTGCCTATTCTGCACTCAGTAACTATAGTGATCTTTTGTGGCAGTAAATCAGATCATGTCCCTCCTCTGCTTAAAATTCATCAATGTTTCCCCCTTATGCTTAGGATAACAGCTCAATCCCTGCCATGGCTTACATGATCCAGCCTTGCCAATCTCTCCAACTTCATCCCCTGTCACTTTCTCCCTTGCACACTGTACTCCAACAAGACACACGAAGCTCATCCCTGCCTTGGAGGCTTTGCACTTACTGTTCCCTTGGCCTAGAATACTCTTTCTCTGAATATGTAGCCTTTCTCTCTACTACCCACACAACTTTATACTCACTAAGTGAAGTTGTAGTATTTATGATTTGTTTTATATATATGTATATCCCTCCCATTAGAATATAGATAGGGACTTTGTACTGTTCACTGCTGTCATGCCAGCAATGAGGATGGTGACTGGCACATAGATAGGCATTCAATAAATGTATGTATTTAATGAAGGAGCAAACAATAGCATCAGACTAGTTACTATGGTAAGATAAAGAAAGGAAAACAGCCCTGACTGGTGTGGCTTAGTGGATTGAGCACTGGCTTGCAAACCAAAGGGTTGCTGGTTTGATTCCCAGTCAGGGCACATGCCTGGGTTGCAGGTCAGGTCGCCAATAGTGGGTACGTGAGAGGCAACTACACATTGATGTTTCTCTCCCTCCCTTTCTCCCTCCCTTCCCCTCTGTCTAAAAATAAATAAATAAAATCTAAAAAAAAAAAAGAAAGAAAAACATTCTCAAGTTTCAATATACGGTATTAAATTTCTCAAATACTATATATTACAGACAACTTGGAGAAGCTCTCATTCCTGTGGCATTAAGTAGCAACCTGACTTGCATTCATACCAGACAGGTCATTTAATTAGTAATGGTCTCCATTTCTAAAACTTCATTCTAACAGCTATCAACTAAGTATCAATAATTAGGCATTTGAAAGAGTAGAGTGAACACAGGTCTTACCAATAATTCTAAACACATGCAAAGGGAGTGGGCCTGAGCAGAGCCCTGGGAAACTAATCTAACACTTTCCTCACCAGAAAATGCGTATAGTATTGCTTTGCCATGTCATAGTACCAAATGCCAGTTATAACCCAAATTCCTTTAACACACTGGGCAAATGTCAAACACCCACATGGAGTAATAACCTTAGCAACTGGGCTAGCACAAAGTGTCAAGCTTGCTTGAACAGCTTCCTTACCTTTTTAGATAAAGCAGGAGGACTATGATTGCACCTGCAACGATGATCGGAATGATGAGTAACATGGTTGTGTAGAGTGTGGCATTGGTCTTCTTACCTGGAAAATGAAAGCAAACAGAAAGATATGAGACATCAAATCCTTTCAAAAATAAATCAAGCAACAGCTCTATTAGAGACTAGTGATATCACAGATATTTCTTCCCTCTACCTCAACCTATTTTCCAAAAGCCTTCAATTATCTTATCTTCTGTTATCTTAATACTGGGAGTGGGGGAGTCCTGCTCTGGTACCTAAAATTCCATGAATCAATGAACACCTTAAAAATTATCTGAAACCAAGATATCTTGACAGGTTTCAGACACTATTGATAAATATGTTATGTCTGTTAAATATGTCATCTGATTAACAGTGGCTATCTTTTCTTATTGGTTATTTAATACTATTAGAACAACTAAAATCATCCTACCAACAACTACCACTACTACTATTCTTAACTGAGCACCTAATATATGTCTGGTACCATACTAGGTGCTCCTACATACTTATATCTATGCTATAGAGATAGACAATATTGCCTCCTATTTACACAGATGAGAAGGATAAGGCTCGGGGTGTTTTACTGATTTCCGCCTAAGGGTTTAGTAAGTGATGGAGCCAAGCCTCAAATCTGGCACTGTCAAATTTCACAGTGCTTCATTAACTGCCTTGTTATACCTAACACATGAAATATCATATGTCTATTTATTTGCTTATCTTTTCCACAAGAGCGTGAACATTTAGAAAGCATCAAGGTCTAACACCATTGTTTTAGGTAGCTTCTAAGATGATCCTAAATGATATTCAGGAGACCCCTGCCTCCTGATATTCATACTCTTGTGCAATCACTTGCCCTTGAGTGTGGGCTGGACTAAGTGGCTCATTTGTGAAGAACTGAACAGCAACTGTGATGCGATGTCATTTCCAAGATCAAGTTATAAAAGATTGTGGTTTCCATATTGGGTGTTCTCTCATGCTTTTTTTTTTTTTTCTTGGATCACTCACTTGGGGAAGCCAACTGCTGCTATGGGTAGCTTCTGTGGGGAGATCCATGTGGCAAGAAACTGAAGAAGGTCTCTGTATTAATTTCCTAGAATTGCTGTAACAAATCACCATACCTTGGTCGGTTTAAAATAACAGAAATACATTCTCTCACAATTCCGAAGGCTGAAAGTTCAAAATGAAGGTATCAACAGGGACATGCTCCCTCTGAAGGCTCCAGAGAAGACTCCCTCCTTGCCTGTTCCTAGTTTCTGGTGGTTCCCAGAATCCTTGGTTTTCCTTGGCTTGCAGCTGCAGCACTCCAATTTCTGCCTCTGTCTTCACATAGTCTTCTTCCTTGTGTGTCTGTATGTCTCTGTATTTCTGTGTATCCTCTCTTCTTCAGTTTTTATATTATATTTTATTGATTATGCTATTATAGTTGTCCTGATCTTTCCCCCTTTGCTCCCCTCCACCCAGCATCCCCCACTCCCTCAGGCCATCCCCACACCATTGTTCACATCAGTGCTTCAAGAGTATAAATCCTTTGGCTACTCTGTTTCCTATCCTGTACTTTACATCCCCATGGCTATTCTGTAACTGCCTATTTGTACTTCCTAATCCCCTCACCTCTTCATCCATTCTCCCTCTCCCCCCTCCCATCTGGCAACCTTCTAGTAGCTAACTTCTTTTCTTTTGCTGCTTTTAAGAGTCTCTCTATCTTTAACCATAGGCCTTTTAATTATGAAGTGCCTTGGAGTGGGACTTTTTGCATCCATCATAATTGGGATTCTCTGTCCTTCCTGGACTTGCATGCCTGTTTCCTTCACCAAATTAGGGAAGTTTTCTTTCATTATTTTTTCAAATAGATTTCCAATTTCTTGCTCTTTCTCTTTTGTTTCTGGCACCCCTATGATGTGATTGTTGGACCTCTTAAAGTTGCCCCAGAGGCTGCTTATACTATCCTCATGTTTTAGGATTGATTCTTTTTCTTCTTGTTGTTCTGATTGGTTGTTTTTATGGGAGGTATTTTACTCAGTCCAGTCAGCTGCAAGGATTGGCTGTGACCACTGACCACCAACTCCACCCTCTGTGGAGGATCAGCTGTGCAGGGGTAGGGTGGTGGTGCTCTGACATGGTCTGTAGTTGTCTACTGTAGTCGTGCACTGTTCCTGGGGTTTCCTGGGTGGTGCAGGCCAAAGTCAGCCCCCACCTATGTTTTCCCTGGGACCATTCTCCCTGAGCTAAAAAGCAATCTGAGATGGCTGCTACTTGTGCTGGGCTTGGATATTTATTCCCAGGCTAAGCCAAGCTATGAATCTAGGCTGGCTGCTGCTAGTGCTGGGCCTGGGGCTCACTGAGGCCAGCTATTGCTTGTTTGATAGGATTTAGGAGCAAGACCAGCTGTTCTTATGGAAAAGCAGCTTGGGTGGGCCTATAAGTTGGGTAGAAAAAAGCCTCTGGGGATCTCCAAGGCAGGTCAGTGTTAGCCAGGTTGATGGAGTCTCAGATATGGCACCAGCCTTTTGGCTCTGTGGTGGGGAGGGTTTAGAAAAGGGACAAAGGCCTCTGCTTGCCTTGATGGCAGACACTTCACTTCCTCCCTGTATACCACTGGTGCCTTTTAAGCTGTTACCCAGGTGCTGGAGCTCAAATGGAGTGAGTCTGAGTAGGTGAGTCTGTGTGTGGGCTCTTTAAGAGGAACTGCTTGGGGCTTCATCAGTTTCTTTCTCCAACTTAATCCCCACTGGTTTTTACAGCCAGAAATTATGGGGACTTATCTTCCTGGCACTGAAACCCTGAGCTGGGGGGGCCTGGTGTGGGTCTGGGGCTCCTTGATCCCGAGATATCCGTTCCAATTTTTTTAGCCACATTGGTGTGGAACCAGCGTGTCCCACATCTGCACTCCTCCTATCAGTCTGGATGGATGTGGTTTCTTTAATTCCGTAGTTGTCACACTTCTATTCAGCTTGATTCCTGATGTTCCTGAATAGTGGTTGTTCTATATTTTAGTTGTAATTTTGATGTGGTTGTGAGAAGAGGTAAGCCATGTCTGCCTATGCCACTATGTTCCCTCTCTTCTTCTTATAAGAATACTAGTAATTGAATTTAGGGTCTACTCCAAGCCTCATCTCAACTTGATTATATCTGCAAAAACTCTTCCAAATAAGGTTGCATTCACAGGTACCAGGAGTTAGAACTTGAACATATCTCTTTGGAGGATACAATTGAGGCTCTCCAACTACCACATTAGTAGTGAGCTTGGGAGTGGACTATCTAGCCCCAGTCAGGCCTTCAGATGTCAGTCCCCACTGATAGCTTGACTGTAACCTCAGGAGAGAACTTGAGCCAGAGGTACCTAGATAAGCTGTCCCCAGATTCCTGACACACAGAAAGAAACTGTGAGATGATAAATATGTGTTTTTAAAACCACTATATTTGGGGGTGATTTGTTCTACGACAATAGATAACTAATACAACCATGTCTGGCACATATCTTGTTCAGTTTCTCGATTAATAGGGAACCGACTACTTCCACAACCTGTTTATGACTGTTAGATAGCTGTTAGAAAGTCCTTAAGTTGGTCCTATTTTGCCCCATGGAGCCACAAAAAAGGCATGGAGCCTGCCTATTTCCTCTTCTACCTGACAACACCTCAAATGTTAGGATTCATCAATCACGACTCCCCAAGCTTATTTCATCAACCGTTCCTTCCTCAGTTTTGAGATTCTTCAGCATCCCGGTTACTTTCAAGATAGATTCCAGGCTACTGATTTGCCTTCTACAATGTGGTGCCCAGAATGAATACAACACACTTCTGAGGTGGCCAGGACACTGTGCCCCACCCTGCAGCACTCCCTTGTTTCAGGTGCTGCATTATCACTGCTACCTATGATTACATACACCTTTAGGGACACTTAAGGGTCCAGTGTTCAGTCAATTTGAGTTTACAGTCAAATAAAACCCTGTACCCCACCCTACAACCCACATGTTCATAAACCACAGGTGTTTTCAATCCAATACTTGAGCCTGGCATGTAGCTTGTTCAGCCTCTCAATTAATAAGTGAAACTTACTTTTTTCAAATCTAGATACAGGTTTATCCCTATTAAATGCCAGCAAGGGTCACTGTTCTACTCTTGATTCTATCATCAGCACATAGATTAGTCTTCTACCATTGCGCAATCTGTAGATTTAATCATGCCTATCTTCTATATTTTTGTTCAGGTTGTTACTAAAGACAGAGACTGGACAGAAGAGAAGATAACACCATTCGGATTGTGGATTTTCAAAGAACTATATATTGCAAATTAACCCTGGGTAATTTGACAGTAATGAAACAGAAAATACATTTCAAGAGTAATACTCTCTGGCTGACATCAAGAATGCAGAATAGTCCTTTCCCCCATCCTATTTGCTGCTTCAGCATAGATTCCATGCATCAGTGGTTTCAATTTTAACAAAATCCTGTTCCCTTACCTATAGTCATCACTGGACTCCAATTACTCCAGAGTTGGTTATCCTCATAGCAAAATGTATTTGTTTTGGCTCTCATTCTGACTGTGTTCGAAGTATCAGGAGGAACACCAGGAACCCGGAAACAAATTATACCCTTAGATATAAAGTAAAAAAGCAAGAAATATTAACAGTGTTTTCTCTTTCTCTGGTTCTGAATCCTAAATATAATTATCACCCACATTCTGTATATGATTAAAACTTGGATTGTAATCCACATTATCTGACTTTACAACCCCTGGATAAAAACTGGCAGTAACACAGAGAACAAAGTAGTTCATTTTTCTCAAAGCAGTTCAAATTTAGGCTATGCTCACCCTGTGCCATTCCCCAATTACTCTTATAAGTTTAAGCCCAAATAGCTAAAGCTGAATTTACTGACCTCCAGGTTTCCCTCAACTTCTGAATTATCACACATGAGTTTTTCATCCTTGAAAATATAAAAAATGAATAAATTAGAAATATTAAAAAGACTACATTTCACATCATTAACCATGTCTAACCAGGTTTCCTTTATCCCATTAAAACAGAACCAGGTGCAGTGAAAAAAATGTTTTTTAAATAAGTGGTGCTAGGTCGATTACATATCCATATGGGGAAAAAATTCTTGACCCCTACCTCACATTATTTACAAAGTATATTCCAGACAGACTGCAGATCAAAATGTGAAAGTTAAAATAAATGAATGAACAAATATGTAAACAAAGCAAGATTTTACATGGAAACATAGAACATCTTCATGACCTTGACACACACACACAAAAAAAAGTTTTTCTTAAATAGGACCAAAATATTAACCATAAAGAAAAAACTTTTATAAAGTCATCTCTATTAAAATTAAAAACTTCAGATCATCAAAATATATCTTATTAAGGAAATAAAAAGGTAAGGTAT
Source organism: Carollia perspicillata (assembly GCA_004027735.1). Classification (NCBI taxonomy): domain Eukaryota; kingdom Metazoa; phylum Chordata; class Mammalia; order Chiroptera; family Phyllostomidae; genus Carollia; species Carollia perspicillata. Next base: position 10,313 of record PVKM010047909.1, read on the forward strand.
AGAGTGAGAGAAGATATTTGCAATTTCTTACAAAGGACTTGCATATATATGTTCTATAATATAGATTTACATTTATACATGATATACACACATATACATATATCCAAAAGTTCATAAGGGAAAGACAGACAACCAAATAGAAAAACTGGCAAAAGACTTGGATAGGTATTTCATAAGAGGATATTAAAATTGCCAATAAACATAAAAAAGCACTCAACTTCATTAATTATCAGGGAAATGAACATTAAATCCACAAGATAACAATACACACACTTACCAGAAAATACCAAGTGTTGGTGATGATATGAAGAGTCTAGCACTCTCAATTTCCACTCTCAGTAGTGTAAATTGGCAAAACTACTTGGGACAACTGATATTATTTCCTAGAGAGAATCAGATGTAACCCTATGGACCTATATGTGCTAAACCAAAATGTATGCACATGTATACTGAGACAAGTATGAAAATGTTCATTTAAAAGCTCTACTCAGGGACTTCCGGCCAAGATGGAGGCGTAGGTGGAAGCACTGTGCCTCCTCTCACAACCAAGATTAAGGACAACAAATATTTATAAACAATAACACAACCAGAACACAGAAAATTGAAATGCGGAAGTCGACGGCCATTCAACCCAACCGGTAAGAGGGGCGGAGTCGGCAGGCGGCAGAGAGAGAAAGCGGCAGGAAAACGAGGTGGCTGCCAGGCTCGGGAGCGCAGGGCGGACCTAGGTGGCATGGAGCTTGCAGACCCCAGACGCAGGGAGGAGACAGAAGGAGACGAGCAGAGCACGCAAGGCACACAGGGCAGTTAGCCAACTGTGGACACATATTCACATGCAGATAAACTAGGCAAGACTGGGCAGTGAGACGGGCCGCACAGCCCAGGGCCCCAGTGATGGGAAATAAAGCCTAAAGGCACCTATTGGAAAGGTGCCGGGAGAGGCTCCCAGCCTCACAGGAGAGGTCTCCGGGGAGACCCGCGGGGTCCCCGAGTGTGCATAGGCCCTCCCACCTGGGAACC
>PVKM010047910.1:0-11323 GCA_004027735.1 Carollia perspicillata
AAGCACCCTTTTTTAATCTTCACCTGAGGATATGCTTATTGATTTTTAGAGAGAGGAGTAAGGGGAGAGGGAGAAACATCAATGTGTGAGAGAAACATTTTGCCTCCCATCCCAGTCCTGACTGGCACTGAACTGGCAACCCAGGCAGGTGCCCTGGTAGGGAATTGAACCCTCCACCTTTTGGTGTATGGGATGACGCACTGACCAACGGAGCCACCCGGCCAGGGCTCCTCAAAGCACTTTTCACGACTGCTCATCAGCTGTCCCTGGGGATGTATCGGCTCCACGAGGCAGGGACAAACTGCTCTGGAATCGATTCTACTGCTGGTCCATGTTAGGAAATAAGTTAATATTTGTCAAATAAATGCTTTGGGGAAAAAAGAAACCCGACCTGAATGTCCAATGGAACTAATTAAATAGATTAGGTTACTCGAGTGGCTGTACATGTTACTACACAGCCACTGAAAGCACAGAAGTATATTTGCTGAACTGAAAATGTATCAATATATATATTTAATATAGTGAGTGGAAAGGACAAGTTACCAAATAAATGTTGAGCAGTTTCACTTTAATTAAGAAGAAAAAAATAGATGGATAAACATAAGAAGAGCTAGTGATAGTGCCATAGAACAAAGTCTGAAAGGATACGCAGAAAATGTGTTTAATAATCCTCACCTCTCAGTAGTAGAGTCAGAGATTGTAATAACATACTTTGCATTGTAGTATACACAAATGTAATCAATCTAAAATGTAATCAATATAAAAATTATTGATAAGACATTTTACATTCTTTTCTTGCACTAGATGTTTGAAATCCCATGTATGCTTTACAAGAGATCTTAAATTGTACATTTATATTTCTCTATCTTGCCTGAATCTTGTCTTCAGCGAACAAACCTTGATTTATGCAATTAATAAATTAATAAAACTTCGAAGTATCTACTTAGGTATTTTAAAAAATAACTAACCACCCACTGGTGGTAAGTTTGCCTGAGCTAATAACTAAGGTCCATCTCAGCAGGCAACGGAAAGCAGTGTGGAATCTCAGTATAGACCTGACCGTGAGCAGAGTGTGGGCTGCGAGGTAGCTGTGGGCGGGACAGGTCTTCTCAGGTTAGTAATGGTTTCACTGTCTTCTAAAATCTACTTAAGTTGTACTGAGCTTCACATTCAATATATCAACTAATCCACAGACTGTAATAAAGGAGATTAAAATCATCACTATTTTATTTGGTATTAAAGGCAGATTTCTTCCCAAATACACTGAAATTAAAGCAATACTTTTCCGTTCTGTTGCAGTTTAATCACATTAAATCTCTAAGTATTAAAACAATAAAAAGATAATGTGCCCAAATTAATTAATTTGAATCACAGTGATGCTGGTAAGAAGATGAACATCAGTAATTTCTGGGAAGTCGAGGGAAACATTTCTAAATATAATTCAAACTATGCAAGACAAGTGTCACTGGTAACAATGACAAGTCTTCGGGTCCAGTTTCTGTTGCATTATAGGAAAAAGTTACTCTGCTTTGTCCTCACGTGTTTGGCTGAAGTGAACTTGCTGATTCGTTTATCCTGAGCCCAGACTTTTTCTACTTGAACAACTTAATAGGCTATCCTAGAGAAGGAATTAGCAGCATGTGAAGGAGGAAACAGACGCTTTGTAACAGACCCTGGTTCTGTTAGAAAACTGTCAAGCTCCACGGGCCACAATTTACAAACTTCACAACGAAGCCGAGACCTTGAACTTGAGACAACTCTTTTCACGCTATTTCATCCTTCCAAAATTGCTCATTTCTCTCTTTTTATGATTCCTCGGCCAGCCTAGCAAAATAATAACGACGATGATGTGAAAAATGAAGTTCTGAGGCAGTCCAGAAACAAGCGACAGCCCTGGAAATCCCAGGCGTGATTAGAGATTACTTACAGTCTCTAGCTGCGACAGTGAGGTCCACTCTCGGCGGCTCTGCTACCAGCATCCTTAAGGTTTCTGAGCTACATTTCTCAGTAGTTTCCTGTCCTTCACGTGCCTCCAATGCAGCTCTCGTTTTAAAGCAAGGCACACAGTTTCACGTGGAAACGAGAATTCGGTTAATTAGCCCAAGTATTGCAGAATCTCATTACACGAGGGAGAAAGAAACCGCTTCTCCCATACGCATCTGCCCAGACCACAAGCTCCTGAGGCTCCACCTGCAAATGAAATCCATGCCTCCTGGTTCAGAAGAGCTGAGACGGGGGCAGGGAGAAAGGTGCGTTCACCACTGAGCCGCTTCGTGGTGACTGAAAGACTGATGCATGATCTGACTGATCCATTCAAGAGACGAGATCTAGAAACAGGGCATTTGGAACACGAATCTATTACATTATCTGTCGCCCATGGATACTAAATAGCCTCCTAAAGAGCAAACACACACACACACACACACACACACACACACACGTCGCTCTTTCAGGCACAAAGGAAACCATTCAAAAAGATTTTTATTGGAAATTGTTGGGACAAACATGGAGTGGGGGGAAGGGCTAATAATAAAAAAATTAGAAAGACAAATGTGGGAGAAAAATTCTTTCCGTGGTTCTTAAGCTTCAGTACTCCACAGGAGCATGGCAGGAAGGGGAGAAATTGATTTTGTGAAAGCTTATTAAAGAGAGTGCTGCTCTCATCAGAAAGTCCCTCCCCCTTTCAAACATAATCAATAATTTAAAGCGAAGCCAAAACTCGCATCAGCCAAATGACCAAGAAAACTTCTTTTTTGCGCAGCATAGAAGTAAAATTAAATTAGTGTCTGCTAAGGAATTACTACTCTTATGAGAATTATTAAGTAAAAACTTTAACTCTTTCCCCCAGCTTGCCCACACACACACTTGAAAAGCAAAGCTCAATGTTAAACATGATGACACCAAGTATATGTATCACGGCAATAAAGTTATCCTTTTTATTATTCAGATATTTGATTAGCTGTCAAATTTTAGGGATCAATTTGAAACTTGATAGGCACAAAACATGCTTCAGAACTTGGCAATACAACTGTAAAGAGTTTCTTTCTTCCTCAGTTCAGCAAACTTCTTCAAGTTACAAAATAACTTGCAGGAAGCTTTGATGTTTCAATTACAAATTATACTGAACCAGTTCTTTATTTTTATGCACTCATTCATTTGTTTATTTAATCTTCACTCAAGGACGTATTTTCATTGCTCTTAGACAGAGAGGAAGGGAGACAGAGAAGGAGGAGGGGGAGAAAGAGAGAGAGAGAAGCATTAATGTGAGAGAGAAACATCAACTGGCTGCCTTCTCATACGCGCCCCACCTGAGGTGCCCCAACAGGGGCTAGCACGTGGGTATGTGCTCTGACCTGGAATCGAACCTGTGAACTTTCAGTCTACGGGACGACACTCCAGCCAACGGAGCCACACGGGTCAGGGTGAACCAGTTCATTATTTTAATGTGCCTTGTCCTCTTTAGACACGTTAGTTCCTTCTAACCAGAGCAAGAGAATTCTCATGCTGTTTCTGGCTGGTAATCACAAAATGAAAATAGTTGAAGGCTCTGCCAAGTGAGACAGGTACCACCACGGCCATGACGGCTCTAGAACTCCTTTCACTGTGAATGAGTCTGCGAGCCTCCAAGCATCTCTCTAAGAACCTCGTGGATTCATCTTAAGCATGTGTGAAATGACTATCTCTCTAGGATGGAACAGAAGGAAATTACAAGGGAACTCAGGTAGGTAAATATCTAAGGTCCCTTCGAATTCCAAGACTCTGGGGTCTTCCACTGCATGAAAATGAGATTTTACACTCAAACATTAGCATTCAACAGACAAAATCAATCTCTCCAAACTTCAGTTTCCATGTCTGAAAAATGGGAACAATTATATCCAGAATTATTTTGTGAGCTGAACAAGATGAGGAATGTTCATAGAGTTGGCAAGAAGCATGCGGTCGCCGTGACTAAGTGTGCTCCAAAGATGATTCAAAGCCTATTCTGACACAAGAATGTCAAAACCATATCACAGTTACACGCATAACCCAACAGCAGCTGAACCAGACTCAAGTTAAGATGTGTTGTTCCCACGGCCTTATGCTGAAAGCACTTATTCCAATACATACTGTACTCAAATGCATGGATTAAAACTCAGTTCTTGCCAAGTACCCACCCTTTTGTTTCCAAACATCAGGGGCGAGCACATGATCCGCACACGGGTAATACTGCGACAATGAATGCTAAGGAATGCAGGCATTTTCTGCGGCTGTCCATTTTCTTCTTCTGGATTTTTCAGTAATCATTTAGTGGGTGAGAAACAAATGGGTTTTTCAGTGGCGTACAGAAGAGAGAAGAGGTTGATACCGTGGCCCCCCTTTTCCACCTCACTTACTGTATCCACAGTCAGGTAATCATTATTACTGGCTTGGGGGCTCAAAGCGGGCAGCTCTCGTGGGATGCCTTGCCTCTTCCTGTACTTTTCAGGCCCAAGGCAGAAGGAAAGCATCAGCTCAGACAAGATGCTTTCTCCGCCCTGGCTGGTGTGGCTCAGTGGGTTGAGCACCGGCCTGCGAGCCAGGGGGTTGCCGGTTCTGTTCCCAGTCAGGGCACACGCCTGGGTTGTGGGCCAGGCCCCCAGTAGAGGGCATGCAAGAGGCAACCGCACATTGATGTTTCTCTCCCTCTCTTTCTCCCTCCTTTCCCCTCTCTATAAAAATAAATAAATAAAATCTTTTAAAAATATTTTTTAAAAAAGATGCTTTCTCCATCAACTACTCACTGCTGCACACCAGAATGGACCTGAAAATGCCTTACATGGGTGGGCACTTCCCTGCAGAAAGGGTTCATTTCCTGGAAGCAGAATCAAAATGTCTGCATCTAAAATCTATGCTTCCAAAAATTATGGCCTTCCTTTCCTCACTTAGCTTTTATAAAAACCACATGCAGATGAGCTTAGTGGAAATCAATAAAACACAAGAGTTTTTAATTTCCCTTGAGTAGACTGGGAAGTACATCTCCCACACCCCCGCAAGCCACTTCAAATGTGTCAAGTTTTCAAACTAGCCACATATTTAGTTTGTGTCACAATTTGCTTGTTTATTTATTCTCTAATTACTCTAATAAACAATAGTAACTTAGAGAAGTGGGTGACTCACATGGGCTACTACAAAACCTCCTACTGAATCCTGGTCTCTCTTACACTGAGCCTTGGAGGGATCACTGTCTCACGAGGGCTTCGTCTGAAGGGGAATGCATTTGCCCTAGGGAGTGGTGTCACTGGCGAGACACTTGTACATCATCATCCAACCAGACTTTCTAATCCAATGGTGACAAAGACAACCACCACTGGGTATTAAAGAAGAGCAATTTCTGGCTTTAAAGAGATCTCCAGTGGACTGTGCAAGTGAAGAAGAAAATAAGAAACTGAAAAACCACATACAAAATGCTAAAACTACGTCATCAAAAAAAGCAGTTCAAAAGAGAGACTTAAGCCCTGGCTGGTGTAGCTCAGTGGATTGAGCGCGGGCCTGCGAACCAAAGGATCACGGTTTGATTCCCAGTCAGGGCACATGCCTGGGCTGCAGGCCAGTTCCCAGCAGGGGACACATGAGAGGCAACCATACATTGATATTTCTCTCCCTTTCTCCTTCCCTTCCCCTCCAAAGACCTTAAAAACAGAGAGAAAGAGAGAGAGAGAGAGAGAGAGAGAGAGAGAGAGAGAGACTTAAGAAACTTAATCAATGATTCTTAGACTTGGCTGCACAACAGAATGATCTGAGAGCTTTAAAAAATACAGATACCAAGGCTTTACAGAAATACTGTTCCCATCACAGCCTAGACAAATTAGAGTCCACAGTGGAAACACCCCAGCAGAGATCAGTTTTAAAATCTCTCCAGAATATTAAAACATATAGCCAGAGCAAGAACCACTGGACTGAATCCTTAGCCAAGGACAATGACACGATTTCCCTTGTGACCCATCATACACATCAGATGGAGGTTTCGGATCAACTGCTGCACCGGGAGTCTCAAAAGCAGGACCAGTGCAACTCGGAAGCAGCCTGAGTGTTCGGCAGCAGAGGAACGGGTAAGCAACATGTGGTACACACGCATGCTAAAACATGAATGAACCTCGAGGACATTACGCTAAACGAGATAAGCCAGTCACATAAAGACAAATACTGTATGATTCCATTCATGTGAGTGATTAAATTTGTAGCAGTGGAAAGCAGAACAGTGGCTGCCAGGGGCTGGGGGAGGGAGACTGGCGAGTTAGTGTTTAATATGTATGGAGTTCTAAGCATGGGCGGTAGTGAGAGTCACGTAACAACACAAATGTACTTAATGTAACTAAACCGCACACTTAAAAATGGTTAGATGGTCTCCCATTCAAGTACTAACCAGGCAGAAAACTGTACTTGAACAACAATTAGAATAAATTTTAAAAAATGGTTAGATGGTAAATTTTGTGTTAGATATATTTTACTATAATTTTTTTAAAAACAGGAGTAGTGCAAGATGGCCCACTGGGATTATAAATAAAGTACATCTTCTATTTTTTCTTATTATCTTACCCATTCATTTCTATTTGTATGTATTATATCTACGCACATAACGTATAGATATTGTGAATGCACCCGAATTATAAACAAATATACATATGGTCAGTATGTATACTGAAATATCAGGGTGGACAAAGAAGAAAGTTACAAAATGCTAGATTTCCTAGGAAAAAATTGTGGATCCTAGGGCCCCATTAGAAGGCAGGCATGATACACATGCCACCATTAAACAGAGCAAAGTGTACAGAGTGGAACAGGGGAGGGCAAGCAGGGGAAGGAGGAGCTTAGGGCCCTGGGCGACTGGCCTAGCAGGTGTTCTCATGGCCGAGCAGGCGCTAGGACCGACTCCATGAGACCTACTTCCGTGCAAGCTCCATCCTGCTGGCTCTAAAACAGTAACGGACCGGTGTTAACACCAAATTAAATGGATGACCTGCAAGCATCACTGAATTTTGTAGGAAACTAGATCAAATGAAAGCAGGGAAGGAAAGACTGTTTGTTGGTTCCTGCTATGTGCCAGGAATAGACTGTAGAGATACACACACACACATTCATACACAAATACACATTTGCACATATTTTAGTACATTTCTGTATAGTATTAGCTCATTCTACCATCACAGGAATTTTATGAGGAAGGTGATATGAGCCCATTTTATAAATGAAGAAACTGAGGCCTAGAGACACTGAGTCACTTGCACAGGGACACAGAGCAGTGAGGCAGATCGGGGATTCGGGAGGATCTGACTCTGAATGCCATTCTTTCTCCACTGCACCGCGGGAAGACGCTGCGTGCACGAAACACACTTTCTCATCGTGGTCTGTAAATACACACGTATTTACTCAACTGTAAAAACTGCCTCATAAAATAATACTCAACCTAAAATTGACAGTTTATGCCCGACATCACAGGAATGTTCCAGCTGTCTCAGGTGTCTAACCAGAGAAAAAGTGTTGTTTTTTAAAAAGTGCCAAAAACAAGTGGCGAGATTCTAAAGCGGGTCATTTCTCATAAAAGCACTCATGCCATAACCCCTTTTTATACAGAAAAAAAAAAACAACTTAACAAGTAGCTTAGCATTTCATTAGCCTACCCTTCCAAACCTTTCAGACTTCCAAAAGGCTCCCGACAGGACCGTGGCAGGCTCCTGGGGAAATGCTTCACTGCGGTAGAATGCAGACCAAATACGTCATCATGCAGGAAATGCACAGTGGGTCCAAGTGCACCCATACGGGCAAAGCAATACAGATTAAACAGTGATTTATTTCATCCCAACTCCATCCATCATTTCAGAGCTATGTCTCACCATGCTATGCCAAACTGTACCTGGCATCTTCTCTTCTACCTCTGCCAAGGAAAGCAGAGACCTTGGAATTCAGCTCTTAAAGGTTTAAACTCAGTTTATATGTTTTGTGAAAGCAAGCAGAGGAAAAGAGAAATGGGGGGACTCCGGAATAGTGAGGGAAGGATGGGGATTTTGTCTGCTGACTATGCAGACTTCTGGTTATTCTAGATTGAGTTTTGATTTTTAAATTTCTTATTTTGCTTCCTGGCATCGGTAAGAAGTCCCCTGGAGAATGTCATGCACTTAGAAACTTTCACGCCCCTATTTACATCAGCCCATTCAATACAGTGTTCAGCCCCCTTTAGAAGAAATTATGATGGGCCAGAGTAATGCATACTAAATGACGCATTTTAAAAAACATATACAAAGAACACAGGAAAAAATCCACATGGAGTTCTAACTATAGCAATTTCCTCCTGCTCCCTGGTCCTGAGTTTGAACCTGGGTGATTTTGTTTGTTTGTGGCAACTGAGCAGAGAAAATAATGAAGAATTACAGATGAGCTCCAGACCCCTCTTCACAAAACAGACATGTTCTAAGTTTCAGCTTTGAAAATTCTCCTTCCCGAATTCAGCTTATCCCCTTATTTCCCAGATTTCTTTTAGAATCTGCAGGACACCAGGAGGTATTTCAGCTGAAGATGGCACTCATCTTAGCCTTTCAGAAAGTGGGCTAAGGCTTCTCTTAAGAATCTTCCACGAGAATGCTCAGAACGCTCTGAAGCTGAGCTTTAAAAATCCTACCACTGACAGCGCCGTCCAGCCTGCAGAGCCTTCATTCTCACCCCGACTCTCTGTCCCCCGCTCTGTTCTCTCTCGTTCTCGCTCATAGCAAACGTACACACCACAAACTCATACTGGAATGAATGAAGTGAAAACTATCAAGGCTAAAAATACTAAGCAAAAAAGCATTTTTGCTAAACCTTCCTGCAGTTAATGCCGAGGACAACTTTTTTTGAAGACTTTATTTATTTATTTTAGAGAGAAGGGAAGGGAGGGAGAAAGAGAGGGAGGGAAACATGGATGTGAGAGAGAAACATCCACCGGTCGTCTCTCCACACCCCCAACCGGGATCCTGGCCTGCAACCCAGGCCTGCACTGGGAATCGGACAGGTGACCCTTCGGTTTTCAGGCCAGCGCTCAAGCCGCTGAGCCACACCAGCCGGGGCTCAGAACAACATTTTGATAATGAAACGTTTTTGATAATGATACCTCACCTAAGTGGTTATTGATGCAGCTTTTTAATTCACTTAAGCAGCTATAGACTCATCTTCTAATATAATTAAATAACATGTTAGATATCTTCTGGACAGCATTCTTGGATGCCTCACAAATGTGCAGTGAGGAACAGAGCGAACTGATATTTGGAAAATGTTCAGTGAGGTGCAGAGCATGGAATGACTGGACTCGGCAAACCACACTGGCCTGAGGCTAGTGAGCGGGAACGTCAAGGGCAGAACCCAGGCCTCCTGATGTCCAGACCCAGGGGACTACACCACCCTCAGGACCCACCTTCCTCCTTCCCTTTCGATGAAAGCTAATCTTTAGGGTAATGACCTATCAACCCAACCCTACAGGGCTAGATGGAAAGCAGGCCATTTTCAAGTTCTCTACTCCAGAGAACCATCTCTTGTCTACACCTTCTATTCCACTGTGCAGCTAAAAGTTTATTTGTGTACCCAGTCACGGTACCTTTTTAACTCTCTTCCTGTGCCTTCCATTTAGTGGGAGTTAATTTTCCATAAAGGAGTATTTGTGAAGTCGAATTTCTGCCGAGTGTTTACTGCGTGCCCAGCACCATGCAGGTGCTAAGTGCTCCGCATGCCTTACTTCATGAACCTTCGGGACCACGCATGAGGCAGGTGCTGCTGTTACCTTCATTTTGCAGGGAGAAATGCATGATGTGACTCTGCCACCATCATCCATTTAGTATCACAGAGCTGGGATTTGATTTATTTAATTCTCACCCGAGGATATGTCTATTCATTTCAGAGAAAGAGGAAGGGAGAGAGAGATACATTGATGTGAGAGAGAAACATCCATCGGCTGCCTCCCCTATGCACTCCGACCGGGGATTGAACCTACGTACAATGTACCCTGACCCGGAATCGAACCCCCAGCCTTTTGGTGCATGGTACGATGCTCTACCCAACTGAGCCACCTGGCCAGGGCCACTGCTGGGATTTTAAATAGTCAACCTTTATGCTGCATGCAAGCTTATGTCACAGATACAATTTTAGGGTCAAGGACCAGTGGTCTAATTTTTGGAGCTGACAGTAATTAAGAACCCTTCTTACCCATGCCAAAAACAAAACAAAGCACTATTTTTAAAAAAGGAAATGAATGTTTTGCACATGTTTTTATTAGGATTGCAAGTGTGTTAAATTTTGGCAGGTCAGTGTTGACTCTGATAGGAACTCTGTCCTTTTCAACAGCACCGAAAGCCCTGACAAAGGCAGGTGCTGCATCAGAATTGGAACTGGGCTTCTCAGGCCTGGTGTGCAAAGGGACCCTCTAAGAGCTAGTTAAAATGAGGGAAATGAGAGCGTTCTTGGAGTTACTACAGAACGGTTGAATCAGCAGATGGATCAACGCCAAGAAACATGGGATAAGAATGAGATAGGATGACTCCTAAACACAGTATGATTGCGACATTATGATATAATAAGAAATATATATTTGGTTTTCATCCCAGTTCCTGGAGAGCTCCTCAAATCCTTGCAATTTCCTAAGCGATAAGGGTCAGAGGGCATCTTTTGATATTCATAATAAGCTCCTGTCAAATACACCTGTGTTTCTAATTGGATAACATCGGATGGGACCCGAGATAGCTTCAGAATGTGGGCTGGGTGCCAGGGAAAGAACACAGGGCTGGAACTTTCAGTCTCATCCTCCAGGGAAGAAAAGGGGCTGCAGACTGAGTTCATTGCCAATGGCCAATGATTTCATCCAGCATGCCTATGAAATGGAACCTCCACAAAAGGGTGTTTAGCAGAGTTTTCTGGTTGTTGAACCAATTCATGTCCCATAGGGGTGGTACACCCTGATGCCACAGGGGCAGAAACTTCTATATTCAGGACACTTTGGGGCCTCACCCTATGTCCCTCTGCATCTGGCTGTCCATTTGTATCCTTATAATATCCTTTGTAAAAAAACAGTAAATGTAAGTGTTTCCCTGAGTTCTGTGAGTCATTACAAGAAATTATCAGTCTCAGGAATGGGTTGTAGGAACTCCTGATTTATATTCAAGGTAGACAGAACTGAGGGTAACTTGGGGACCCACTACCTGTGATTAGCATCTGAAATGGGGGACAGCCTCATGGAACTGAGCCCTTAACCTGTGGGGTCTGCACTAACTGTAGGTAGTTATGTCAGAATTAAATTAAACAGTAGAATGCCCAGTTGGTGTCTGCAGAAAAATGGAAAATAGCTTGG
>PVKM010047911.1:0-11310 GCA_004027735.1 Carollia perspicillata
ACTCAAAACTGACTGAGTGTGGTTCTAACAATCACACTCCCTCACTCCCACCTGTTACAAGGACTAAATGTCAAGTTTTTAGGTTTAAATTACAGTTGAAACCATTTTGAAAATTTCATGACACCTATTGAAATAAATAGTGTCACCCAGAACTGTCACAACCCAAGATAGAAAATTGCTAGTTTAGCCACGGTGAGCTTTATTTAAAGAGGCAGCAATACCAAAATCCTTTTCTTGTCTGCATCATTCAGGATCCCAATCAGTCACATTAAACTGGTGGAAGATTTCTTTATTTACAAAGGAACTCATTACAAAAGTAGGAGAACCACGAAGAATCATACAGGAACCTGGGTTTAGTAGGAGGGAGAAGGAGAGAACAGAGAGGAGAGAAACACAGAGACTGGAAACCAGAAAGAAAGAATTGTTTGGAATGGAACTCCGTGAGAGTGACCTTTTGATGAAGTTTCCAGCAGCCCGAGGCAACCGCTGGGTGGGAGAGCAGGAGAAATTAATCTGAATCTTCACTCTTCTGCCTCTGATTTCCTGGCTGGCTTCCCATTGACCTGACCTAACCAGAAGCCAGAGGGCTTGGGAACCTACGGAGAGAACAGGCGAAGGGTAAATCTGGAGGGGGAAATGGGAGAGGCCTGGCATTTTGCTTGCTTTCAGAGTGACAGCATGAGAGAATGTGGGCATTGATTTTTCCGGGCAATTCCATGTTGGAAATGTGACAGTCCTCCAGGGAGGCTGGTGCATGTGGAGCACGCACTTTACCAGCATTTCCCTGGAAGTTCACAAAACCAGGGTGATCATTCACTAATAACCTAATACGAAACTAGTAAGAAAAGTAAGAACAGGTATCTTCAGTGCTTCAAGGCAGTGTGCTTCTTAGACATCTTGCTGCCAATTACATTGCATGACATTTGAGTTCAGTGATTTTAACACTGAGACAGTCCACTGCCAAATGCCAAGAACAATTAGGAGCAAAATAGAAAGCTACCATCTGGAAGGATTAGTGTGCTTTTTAGGAAAGTGGGTGTGACCACTACTAACATTCGGAATCAAAGTGAGCTAATCTCTTAACCCAAAACCAGTCAGGCTGCCTGCTATTACAAAAGCCAATACTCGAGAGACAGGTGCTGATGTAAAGGAAAGTGGTTTATTTGCAGATACTGACCACCTGGAAGATGAGGGACTCACTTCTCAAAGCCCATATCCTGGAATATGGGATGGAATATGGGGGACTCACGTCACAAGGCCCATCTCCATCTCTCATTGGAGGTAGAGGGGTTTTTTTATAATGAGGGAGAGGGGAACAGAGCAAAGAGGTCAAGGGAGGCGGTTGCAGAGTTCCCTACGTGCAGACGAGCACAGTCCATTCCAACAAGGTCCAGGGTGCATCATTCTGGTTCACATCATCCCAGCTTCACATCATCCTGGTTCCGTAATTGAAGGTCAGCAATCTCCCAGAACTGGGATGCTTGAAGGTCAGGATCTGTGTCTTTTGAAGTTAGTTGTTAGGACTCTTATACAAACATTGCTTATCTACAAACCACGTATTAGTCAGAGTTATCACTTATAAAAACAATGTCAAAAGAATGATGGTGTGAGTCATAACTTTTCACTGTTACAATTTTCTACTGTTATAATCTTAAAGCATAAATCTCTCCTTAATATATATAATATATAATACATATGATAAATGTGGAAATGTTTTTCTAGATTATTTCCCCCCCAAATAGAATAACTATTTGATTATGTATAGTATGAAAGTTACCTTTATTTCTAGGTAATTTTTATTATAATGGAATATAATAAAAGTATAATTATATTGAATGCAATAATATAATACATTTAATACATAATTATATAATAAATAATTTTTACAACAATATGATGTAATTTATAACAATAAGTAATATCATTTAATTATATAAAATATTTTATATATTATATCCTTGTAATCATCTTTGTAAATTTAGAATTGGGCATTAAAAGGCCCATCTTGAAGTTCAGTCAAAAGGTTTTAGCTATTGAAATAACAAAGTAATTATTCAAGGGTCATTTACAAGCATAGATACAAAAGCAAGTGATTAATTAATTTCCTTATCTGTCCTCAGAGACAGTTGACTTTTATAATTCAATAGGAGAAAAAGAGAAAACAATGCGTTAAAGAATGAGGTAGCTCATGCAGAGTTAGGTTTGTTAAACAATATATTAAATTCTTAGAAGAACTGGAACCGAAATCAGGTCTCAAATTTACCTTTATTCCTAAATCAAAACATGTGTAAATTGTTGGTGGAATGTAAAATGGTGCACCCACTGTGAAAAGCAGTATGTCCATTCCTCAAAAAGTTAAATATAGAATTATCATATGACTCCATGATTCTACTCCTAGAAATACTTCCAAAAGAATTAAAAACATGGATTCAAACAGATATTTGTATGCCAATGATCACAGCAGCATTTTTTATAACAGCCAAAAGGGAGAAAGAACCCCAAGTGTCTGCCAAGAGATGAATGGATAAACAAAATGACGTATACACATATGATGGAATACTACTCAGCGATGAAAAGGAATGAAGCATTGATATGTGCCACACCATGGCTGAACCTTGGAAACAATGTTACATGACAGGCATTAAAAGACGGATATTGTCCTTAGAGGAAATATCTAGAACAGGCAAATTCATAGAGACAGCAGATAGGTTAGAGGTTCCCAAGGGCTGGGGCGAGGGGAGGAAATGGAGAGTTATTTTTTGCTGGGTACAAAGTTTCCGTTTGGGATACTAACAGGATTTTAGAAGTACATAGTCATGATAGTGGCACAACATGTGAATGTAATAGATGCCACTAAATTGTACACTGAAGATGATTAAAATGGAAAGCTTATGGCTACATCTCTTACGACAATTAATTTTTTTTCTTTATCTCCTTCCTCCCTACAGCATTTCCTTTTAACAGAGGATGTCAAATCAGCCTCAGAACATGGCACGGTACCATAAGATAAACTTGAATATAACCACATAATGAGTGAGACAATAAAACTCCTGAAATGTTCGTTTCTGGGTTGAGCTCGGAGCACTAGACTGACCTCACTTAGGCCTTAGTTATCAGTCTGGGGACGTCATCAAACCATTAGAACAGGGAAGAGAGTGGAAGAGCAAATCATATTTCATTGCTTCTAAATCAGAGGCTTCCAGCCTCTTCTCGCTAAGGCCTTAAAATAAACTGTGCTTCCAAAAGCCATAAACGTACCCAAAGCTTCTGGATCACAGAGCCCAAAGGGAAATGAGGACCGAGGCCAAGCTTGCTTGTCAGAGGGGACAGAGATCGCCACCACCATCTGACTGCAGGGGGCAGTGCTTCATTCTGCCTCCTCCAGCCGGGCCCTGACTTTGTCCATCCCCGATGCTGCAGGAAAATTATCAAGGAACATAGCTTCCACTTTTTTAATAAGAGGAAGTTTTTCAAAGGTATTTAAATAGTAACTACTGACATTTCTAATTTAAAAAGTAACATGTTTTCATTATAATGATAGAAAAAAACAGAAAAGCCCAACAAAGAAAAAATAAATCAGCCATAATTTTACCATCCGGCTATAATTATGGTTAGCCTTGTGCTGTGTTTGTGTAATGTGAGGCTTACATGATTAATTTCAGTCAAAAATTAGAGTGCATCACCTTTCTACATTATGAAAGAAATAGGTTTTCGTTGAAAAATACTGGGAAAAGTGCAAAATACATAGGACAAGCCAATCACAGGAATACAGTCCCCATTACCATTTCAATGTACTCTGGCCCTATGAGCCAAAGGCCACTACCCAGGAGGGCTGCAGTCTGACATCTTTACAGTAAGGGGGACACAAGCCAGAAGAACCATGGGGTGACTCATGGAAGAAAGAAGAAATAGGGTTATAGGATTTAAGAGAAGCATTGCTTTGATGGGCTCGGAGCAAGATGGGGCTGTGGATGAAAGAGCCAACATGAAGTAGGGACTACAAAGTAGAACCAAGATCCTTTTTCCTTGGAAACCACAAAGTTAAGATGGATGTGAAATGATGCATCTGGAAATCCCTCATCTGAGGCTCTGCACATCGGTGGAAAATCAGGCTGTTTCTCTGTGTCAAAGGACGGAAAAATCCTCCCTGCAAGGTGGGTGAGGTGCTGTATTCTTTTTCTTTCTTTCTTTCCTCTTTCATTTATTTCTTCCTCTTTCACTTCTCTCTCTCTGTCTCTCTCTCTCTCTCTCTCTCTGTTTTCTTTCTTCTTTATTGATTTGAGAGAGAGAGAGGAAGGGAGAGAGGTGGGTGTGGGGAGAGAGAGAAATACCAATTTGTTGCTCCACCTATTTCTGTGTTCATTGGTTGATTCTTGCACGTGCCCTGACTGGAACCGCCCTGGGGACCTTGGCGCAGGACAACACGGCTCTAACCAACTGTGCTGCCCAGCCACGGCAGGTGCTGTATTCTTAATCTTATGATTTCAAAGAGCAAAATTTTTGACAGTCTAGGTAATAGAAAACAAGATTGTTCAGTGAGTAAGGCCCTAAGAGCTCCTCAAAGAAGGGATCTATTATGAAACTTCGTAGCTGCGAGGCAGCCTTGGGAGACATGGCCTTGGAAGAAATGTTTGCTGTTTCCTGTGAGCAGCTGGCTTTCCTGATCTGTGCCCGTGACCCCTGCCTGATGAATGGCAGGGCAGATTTTACCTTTTCAGTGGGATTTTACTTTTTTTTTGGATGTTTCCTTCTACTGTTATTTCTATGCCTAAGTTTGGGGGAATTTTTAATTTCTTTTGATCTAAGTTGTTGAAATTTGGTATATCAGAATGTGGATCTAATTTTTATACTTATTATTTTACTATGATCTTTATTTTATTACCTAGTCTTTAATACATATTGTTTTAATGGCTAAATAGTAGACCATCTTCTAAGTGTATCAAAGCTCACTTAACAAATCTAAATTACTACCAATTTCTGTTTATCATAAATTCCTAATTTTTACTCAAACAAGTTACATATGACAAACATCTGAAGAAACCTAGCTTTATGCAAACTAATTACTGGGCCTAAAGTTATGAGTATTTTTGAGATTCTTAATATTTATTTGCCAAATTGCTATCCCAAAAGTTCAAGGATAATCTATGAAAATGGCCATTTTGTGGCAATCACTTTAAGCACAGGGAATTATCATTTAACTTTTTAAACTGGTAATTCCAAGGCTGTAAAGCGATAGCTCCTTGTTATCTTTATTTGCATGTTGGTGCCATTAGCAAGGTTAAAGTTTTCCCACATTGTTTACTAATTCTAGTACATTCTATGTTTTCTCAAAAATTTTTCCTCAACTGTGTATCAAGAAGCTCAGGATGTTTCTCATCAAACCATCTTAGCTCTTCCTGTTGTGAAAATATTATGTATTAAAATACCAATTCTTTGTCATTTTAGCAGCAGTATTTTCTTTCCAGGATGTAGTTTAGAGCAGGTCTTTGTGAGGTTCCTCTTTTACTCTTTTGAAATTCTTAATTACCTCCAAGCCTGCAGTCGGCAACAAGAAATGTAGAGCATCAGGTTTCATTCATCTCCTACCGATGGAAACTGGGTTGTCGTGATCCGCTGCGATGCCTCACATCAATAATATGTTACAAATTCTGAAATGCAAGCGTTAAATGATATTGTCACACACTTTCCAATGTTCATCCTTAGGAGCGATGAATGTAGTCATAGCTAGCCTTCCAGGGATGCAACCAGTGAAATCCAAGCCATCGATACCAATAGGTGAGGCAACTGTGAAATACTGTAGTGCTTTTCCATATGAGATTTATGTTTTGCATGTATCTCAACAAATAAGGGGAGCAATGCCGAGCTAAATCATGTTGCACCCCAAGACTGGATCAATGACTAACTCAAGGAAGGGAGGTTTAACTCAGAAACGTGACTACAATTTTAAATATTCATCCTGATCCTTTTTCGTCTCATATGTGCTTTCTTTTAAGTCAGGGATAATTTCTTTCTCATATGGCCTTTTAGACACGGGTTAATTTGGATGGTTATCTCAGTGACTTCTGAGAAGTCTAGAAGCCTGTGTCATTGTAGTTGTCACCGTGATTTTAGTTTGTTCTTTCCCCAAAACCTTGTCTCTTTATTCCTATCACTGCTAACTGAAAATAGGAAGTTTAGAAACTTGAAATGTCTCAGAACATCCTATCTTTCTCTTTGTAATGCCCTTTCCTTGATTCATTTAATAATTGATGGGTAAACAACAGCCTTGGTTGAAAATCCACTTTGGAAAAACACATGGCCTACTGAGGGTCATGGCTGATCTGTTGAAAGGGATGTTTTTCTTTGGGGCTTAGCCTCAATATTTCTTTTATTTAATGCCAAACTTCAGAGTTACACTGTTCAAACACTGCTGATATTGTTTATAGAATGGATGACAACCTTGCAAAGTAGGCATCACAGAAACATGATAAGAAAATAAATGTGAGGTTTGCTCAGCTGGGGTGAGCAGGTGGCAGTGCTTCCCCGTCTCTATCCAGAGATGTGTGGACACCACGGCCACTCCTGGGCCATTCCTCCCACCTTCAACATTTTTATACAATGGGATCAGCTTCACATGAACATCTAAAGTGGTCTTGAAAAAGAAAGGAGTGGGAAAAGACATCACAGAGAAACAAAATAAGCTGTTTTAAGTCTGTAAAAGACACAGGAGAAGGCTTACCCTCACTTCTTTGTGGACACATGGGACATTGCGGTAACCCCACCTTCCTCTATGCCTTTCTCTTTGTATCTCTTTCCTGACATTTGAAGAGTAGGAAGCCTTGAAAATTAAATTTAAATTGCTTTTACAGATTAATTCTGTAAATGCTTGGTTCACTTTCATTGTTTTCCTTTAATTTCCCAAATCTGTTTGAAGTCATAGCAATGACTGCTAAGCATGAGTCAAGAATAATGATAATCTTCACAAAAGGTAAAAATACAGCCAAGCACAGACTAAAGAATTGATAACATTTGCTCATATTTGTTTTTCTTTCTCATCGAAAGAATGAAATATAACAATATGGTTGAAATCTCCATGACCCCCATTTCTGGTCTCGGTCTCATTTCCCTCCTTCGCCCCAGAGGCAACCATTACCACTACAGCTTCATTTGCAGGTGTATTAGCAGTTTACTTTGGATATACTCATACAGTACATATATACGTGTGTGTATGTACACATATATAGCATTGCTGTGTGTGAAAGAGTATTTCTAATTTACATGAATAATGATGGATGCATTTAACTGGATAATAATAGGTTTTTAAATTTATCCAGATCAAAATACACTGTTTTATTGGTATATATAAAATCTCATTCATTCCTTCTAACTGCTATGAAGTATTCCGTTGTATGAATATTTAATTATCTTTCCTCTTTGATGTATTTTTTGGTTTCACATTTCTGTTATTATGAGAATTACCTAAAAAAACCTTGCACACAGTTCCTTGTGTTCATATGCAAAAAATATTTCTAGAATACACATAAAGTGGACTTATTAGATTGTCAGGTAAATACATATTCAGATTTACTCAATGCATGTAAACAAATTTATCTCCATAGGAATTTTATCGATGAAACCGAACTCTCTTTAACAATGATTGTAAATTTCTATCTCCCCATATTTGATCAATATTTAATATTGTCATCTTTCAAAATCTTTGCTACTCTGAGGCAGAACTTATTATTTTAATGTGCATTTTTCTGCATATTAAGGCAATTGGTTATTGCCTCACGTGGTTACTCACCATTCAGGTGTTTTGTTTTGTTTTGTTTTGTTTTCCTAAAGACTGTCTATTCACTCTCAATGATCCTCCTAGGAAGAGCAGGGTTACTGTTTGCACTCAGGAAACTGAAGCTCAGAGAGGCCGCATGACCTGCCAAAGCTCATCAGATTTGTGGGAATCCCAAGAAGGACTTCAACCTTGGCATCTCGGTTCAAACCATTTGTTTCCCCAACATGTGTGCTTCTCAAGACATTGAGCAATCCATTTTAACCCTTTTCATCCCACTGTACTTGATTGACCTCTTGGTCTGGGAAGCGTATCTAAGATGCTCACGAAGAAAAGGAAGTGGAGAACTCCTACAAGGTCCACTTTGAGGTTCTGGCAGGAAGCCTGCCTGGAACAGTTACCTAGTGGTACCAGAAGTCCCATGGGCTTTTAAGGGCTTTTCTCTTTCTGGCAAAACCTTCACAATAACGCTTTGAAGTATGCAGTATGAAAATCATCATCTTACACATAAGGGGGCTAAATAATCTGCCTAGTGTGAAGGACCAGAAAATAAGACCAAGGGAAGTATTTAAAGTGCTTCTCAGTTAGAGGAAGTTTGGTCAGATTTGTTCAGGAAAACTTTCACGGAGAAGATGAAAGCAAATGTCGAGAGACAGTTTCCTCCTTCCTCCCACTCTCCTCCAGAGTCAGGCTTTGTAGGATCACAGGGCAATGGAACTGTAAAAATCTTTCAGGGCTTTTTTCCAAATCCTTTGTCTCTCTTCAGTGAAAAACCTGAGGTCACTACCTCATCTACAGGAGTCGAGTGATGGCAAGAAAACGCTGGAAATCCTAGCCCAGACTAATGTGTAAGGATCTCAGAAGAATAAATGCACATTTCAAAGCCTAAAGAAGCTTCACCTTATGGTCTTTTTAGTTGAACTTGCTATAACAAAGACTCTGAGTTAACAAAGACCCTTTCAAATCTAAATAAGACATAGTGGTCTAAAGAACCTTTGAATGTGCACGCACGTGCATGCATGTGCGTGTATGTGAGTGTGTTTTGAATCCTAGACTAATCTTCTGCATACAGTTGTGTATCCTTGTATCTCACTTAGTCTTTTGGTTTCACAGCAAAAAAATATATATATAGTTCATCCATTGTGATATATACCTTCCAATCCCGAAACCTCCTTTTTCAGGAAGCTGATTTCTACTCCCCCCCACCACCCCCACTTCATCAGCTGCCATGACCCCAGGGAAGGGAACAGGTTGAATACATCCACTGGGAAACAGAATATATGATGTACAAGGACATTAACAAGGACAAAGGATACAAAGCCCACTCTTTTGGATTCTGGCAGCTTAGGAGAAGAGGAAGAAAATAAAAAGGAAGCAAGTCCACGGGGAGACACAATGACGTACCTCCTCTCTGGCCAACATCCAAGAGGAGGCAGGTGAGGGAACATGAAAGGCAGGGGCCGTTGCTCACTTTCCATTTAGAAGTGTAGGAGAGGTCATCTCTCCCAAAGGTGGTCCCCAACACCTGCTGAGTTTGGCTTCCCAAACCATCCTCCATTTCTATATGGCATGGATAAAATCCCAGAATCTCCTGAGTGTCCTTAAAGGTATTCAGAAATGAGTCAGCTTTTCAGTAGATATTTGCTGGAAATCACCATCTTTAGGACAGACAGACACTGAAGCTGAGGACTGTACCCCTAGAATAGAAGAAACAGCCAAATTTTAGGGACCCACTGCAAGAGCAAGGCTAAGGAGTGGATGGGTCATAGTAGGCAGGGCTCATCAGGCCAGCTAAACCCAAGAGAACAGCCCTCCACCTGTGCTAGCTGCATGTTTCATCAATGTATGACAGAAGGACCCTGAACTGACGTAAGCCATCTAAATTCCCAGACACCACTTTGGAAAAGAGCAATTAGAAGGGAGCTAATCAAAAATATAAAGTACTAAGTCATCCATAGTACATGAGTTATCTGCAGAGACTCTGAATCATTGGATTGCACTGCATTTACTGGATTTGTCTAAAACAAGTTTTCCCACTACCCAGGGGAGCCTGTAAGGAAGATTAGATCGGTTTTCAAGATAAAATGTATCTATGTTTTCTTTGCTTATCTATTGCAATGTGAGTAATTTTTCAATCCAATGACATCAGTTTAAATGGAGAGGGAAAGAACTGAAGTGGCACTAGCAAGGGGCTGGATACAAGCATCCATTTCTCTCTCTCTCTCCCTCTCTCTCTCTCTCTCTCTCTCTCCCTCCCTTCCTCTCTTCTCCCCTCCTCCACTTTCATGTGCACATAGCTCCATGTGCAGCCAGGAAAGAGCATCTTTCCATCTCAGTCCCAATCCTAAATTCATGGGGTAGGGGTCAGGATCACAGAAAAGAAATACAGCTGCTGGATGGCAGCTCCATGTGGGTGGAGCATGGTTATCACACAATTGAGACCATTATCATAATTGGCTGTTAGTCTTTATTTTCTTAACATTATTATTAACTATTTCAAGAAAACATTTTTATATGTCTGCTTAATAGTCCTTTTTCCTCTTAATTATTTCATTTTTATCTTAATTTTTGGTATTATATAAAGAATGCAATGTTGAAGATAATTACACTTAAATCTGTGTGTCCCTATTTGATTATTTCTCTAAGATAGTTTTGTAGAAATGGAAATGCTCAATCCTAAAGAACTGGAATTTCTAACTGTGTTTAAGAGTGAAAATGCTTCAACTTATCCTATTTATACAATATTACATAAGTAATTTTAGTAATTCTTGAAACAAAAATGTCCAGAACATTCACTGCCTCATACATACAGCAGAATCACTAGATTAGTTGGGATTTGTAATTTAGTGCAAATTGACGTAGTTTTCTGTTTTACATGCAATGTTTTAGATTTGTGCCTGTCTTTCGGTCGCATGGAGTTCTTTTAGGTATTGCAAGTGTCAATAGCTAATACTTTTTAAACCTTGAAGCAAATTATTTTTATTTCTAGACTTTGCTCTAAATATCTAAAATACAATGCCACATTAATGAGGTTTATGGAAAGGCTTAGTTTTAGAGAGGCATCTCCTGGAGTAAAGCATCACCTGGTTTGCACACGAAGGAGTTTACAGCATCCAAGATGCACATTCTTAAAAATATACACACTTCAAGATCTGTCACAAGGCATATATGAGCCCCAAATGAGCACTGAGCATGGGCAGGAGGAAGAGAACACTGTACCAATGGTAGATTGGCTGTGAATGCACCACTTACCTGGCATCTTCTTTGCCAACTAGACAGGAATTCTACCTTGCTTATCTACTTATTCTTCAGCTAGAGTGGGAATTCATTACGTGTTTGTTGAATTGTTTGATAAACCAATGGCTAGAACAATAAAGGCATGGCAGCGATTGATAAGGACCTGAGTTCTCTATAAGGAACTGGGTGGCAAGTAACTGCTCATGGTGGGAGGAAAAGGGGAAGCCTGGAAGAGACAGGGAAGAGAGTGCTACATCTTCCAAGCCACCCTGGACCTTTGAGCTCCTTGCAAGGAGCCAACTATG
>PVKM010047912.1:0-11333 GCA_004027735.1 Carollia perspicillata
GTATGATGGGAATGTAGATTGGTACAGGCAGTATGGGAAACAGTGTGGAGGATCCTCAGAAAATTAAACATAGAACTGTCTTGTGACCCAGAGATTTGCTTCTGTGTATATACATCCCAAGAAACCCAAAACAGTAATTCAAAAGAATATATGCACCTCTACGTTCATTGCAAGTGTTATTTCATAATAACCAATATCTGGAAGCAAATCAAGTGCCCACCAGTAGATGAGTAGATAAAAAAGCTGTGGCACATATATATGATGGAATATTCTTAACCATAAAAAACAGTGAAATCTTACCATGTGTGACAGTACGGATGAACCTGAGGGGTATTGTGCTAAGTGAAATAAGTCAGAGAAAGACAAATGTATGATTTCACTTATATGTGGATTTATTTATAAAAGTTTTATTTATATTTAGAGAAGAGAAGGGAGGGAGAAAGAGAGGGAGAGAAACAACAATGTGTGGTTGCCTCTCGGACACCCCCTACTGGGGACCTGGCCCGCAACCCAGGCTTGTGCCCTGACTGGGAATCTAACTGGTGATCCTTTGGGTCACAGAGTGGCAGTCAGTCCACTGAGGCATACCAGCCAGCACTATACGTGGATTTTAAAAAGTAAAACAGAAACAGACCCACAGATACAGAGACTGGATTGATGGTTACCAGAGGGGTGGAGCATTGGGGGACTTGGTGAAAAAGGTGAAGGGATGAAGAAGTACAAATTGGTAGTTACAAAATAGTCCTGGGGATGTAAGGAACAGCAAGGGGTAGAGGTTGGTGGTCAGTGGTCATAGTCAGTCCTTGGCAGCTCAGGGCCTGGATAAATTCCTCTCATTGACGTGCCAACAGCAATCAAGGCTCAACTGCCAAGAGGAGGGTGTACTCAGCCCACACAAAGGGTACACCTCGAGTACCCAGCTTGGGTGATAGGGGAGGCTGTGTCACTGGACCCTACAGGATACCTACTACATTAGGTATCCTGTACCTAATCCTGTACACATTATCAAGACAAAGAGTCACAGTAGCTCTACCTAGTACATTGAAACAAACACAGAAAGGCTGCCAAAATGAGGAGATAAAGAAAAATGGCCCAGATGAAAGAAAAGGTCAAAACTCCAGAAAAAGAACTAGACAAAATGGAGGTAAGCAATCTATCAGATGCAGAGTCCAAAACGTTGGTTATAAGGATGCTCAAGCAACTTAGTGAGGACCTCAACAACATAAAAAAGATCCTGTCAGAAATGAAGGATACACTGATTGAAATAGAGAATAATTTACAGGGAAACAACAGTGGAATAGATGAAACCAGGTAAAATCAATGATTTGGAACATAAGGAACTGAAAAACAAACTATCAGACAACAAAAAGAAAAAAAAAAGAACAAGATAGCATAAGCAGCCCCTGGGACAACTTCAAGTGTTCCAACATTCGCATTATAGGGATGGCAGAAGGAGAGGAGAAGGCAAGAAATTGGAAATCTATTTGAAAAAATAATGAAAGAAAACTTCCCTGATTTGGTGAAGGAAATAGATGAGAAGTTCAGGAAGTACAGAGAGTCCCCAATAAGATGGAAGCAAAGAGGCCCTCTCCAAGACACATCATAATTAAAATGCCAAAGGTTAAAGAGAGATTTTTAAAAGCAGCAAGGAACAAGCAGTTACTTACAGGGGAGTTCCCATATGACTGTCAGCTGATTTCTGTAAAGAAACTTTGTCAGGCTAGAAGTGATTCACAAGAAATATGCAAGTAGTGAAAAGCAGGGACCTACAGTCAAGATTGCTCTACCCAGCAAAGATATCATTTAGAATTGAAGGGCAGGTAAAGAGCTTTCCAGACAAGAAAAATCTTAAGGAGTTCATCACCAAATCATTATTTGAAATGTTAAAGAGACTTAAGAAAAAGATGAAGATCAAAACTATGACCAATTAAATGGCAATAAATACTTATCTGTCAACAATGGAACCTAAAAAACAAACTAAACAAACCAGAAGAACAGGGACAGAATCATGGATATGGAGAGCGTTTTGATGGTTGCCAGATGGGAGGGTAGTTGTGGGGGAATGGGTGGAGAGGTGAGGGGATTAAGAAGTACAAATAGGCAGTTACAGAAGAGCCATGGGGATGTAAAGTACAGGGTAGGAAATAGAGTAACCAAAGAACTTATGTGCATGACCCATGGATATGAACAGTGGTGTGAGAATTGCCTGGCAAGTGGAGGGTGCTGGGTGGAGGGGGAGGTAAAGAGGGAATAAGTGGGATGTAATAGCATAATCAATAAAATATAATTAACAAAGTAGAAATTTAAAAAATACATTTTTAAATGCTTATTTAGGATATTCCTGTAGCACATACCGAATACAATTTGGATTTGGTAGGGCAGTATACTTACCTGTCTTCATGATTTATGATGTCCTTAGTAAAACTTTTTTTTCTTTTTTCTCTTTAGAAAGTGCAGAAGGTTTTCCAAGTTATGACACAGCTTCTGAACAGCTCCATGAGGCAGGCTATGATGCTTATATCACAGGATTGTGTTTCATCTCCATGACAAATTACCTAGGTACTCACTGTATATGTGTCTGTCAAACATCATGGTTCGAGGGGATCTTACCATGTTTACTATTTCCCTGGGTTCCACTTACCCAGTTAGAAGTGGGAGGGGTTGGAGTTGAAGGAGATTAAAGTGGAGGGGATGGAGAGTACAGAGAGAGGAACCATTGGCTTGTACCAATTGGATGGGGCTTGGCCCATGTGAGTACCTTTTACCGTTGCTGACCCATACTGTTAACTTAAATGTATTTTTTCCTGAACTTTTAGTCTTTGTCTACTTGCCTGTATATATAATACTCTGCTTTTTTTTTTTTTAAATTAGGTTCATTTCTTAGTCCTCCAAAAATTCATGTGTCTGCCAGATCAAAACTCATTGAACCTTTTATTAACAAGTAAGTAATCAGTGGGTCCCAAGGTCCGTTCTCTCATTATGGAACAGCCTGGTGTCTGGAATGTCAATTAAGGATGACTGGGAGATACAGTGCATTTTTATATGAAATATTTCTCATCTCTGGTGACTGAGATATTTTTTGAAGATAGAAATTGACTTTTTGGAAGATAATTTATTAAATATATTACCAAAAAAAAAGGAAGGAAAGAAAACACTGTCAATGATAGATAGTACATTACTTCTAAGACAAAGAACTGGTGATTTGCATTTTAATTGTCTGCAAGGGAGATTGTATGGGTGTGCACTCACTCACAGTTAGACCTAACTCACGCCTAACAAACATTACATGTGAGATTATTTTTACATTTGTATTGTTATCTGATTAAATATAGTTTCTAAGAAGATGGTGGTTATACAAATGGCTTTTAAGATAATCTATGGAGCTTTGGTTATCATTGCATCCTGAGCCCTCATCTGAATAGATGTAGTGAAGTACAAGCTTGCTCATGTACCTTTGTTGGAAGAAGTCAGCGCGAGTTAGGGAAAAGTCTAAGTTTAGAACATTTTCAAAGAATCTCAAGATGATTACTTCAAAGTGTGGTTTGTGCTTTCTTGGCACAGTTAAGGCAAAAGTTATGGATGTACTCGGCAAGCAGGCCACAGTTTGGCTTTGTGCCAGAGCTCTGCTCTAAACCTTCATCTTTACTCGTGCTCTCTTAGCAGGGTGGGTTCCTGGAGATTCTGGGTGAGCCAGAGAGAACAAGGCATCTCACAGTGATCACCACCACTGGGAGAAAGAATTATGTTGGTGTTGGGTTGGTTACATCATTTCCTTACATTCTGTGCAGCAGTTTACAATTCTATTAGTACTTTACTGGGTAAGAATACTGTCTCTTCTTAGGATGTCTGTATAAATACTAGTATCAATGTGCTTGTGTTTGGGTGACATGCTGCAGAGACAGTTAGTAATTCCAAACATCTGGATTGTGACAGGTTTGTTTATTTATTTTTTTAACATATTTTATTGATTTTGCTATTGCAGTTGTCCCAAATTTCCCCCCAATCCCCTCCTTTGCCTGGTTCCTTATCTCCATTTCATTTAGTTCTTTTCCTTGAGTTTTCTTCTTTTCTTTCATTTGATCCATATTTCTTTGTCTCCTCAATTTGGCAGCCTCCCTGTGTTTGTTTCTATGTATTAGGTAGAGCTGCTTTGACTCCATGTCTTAGTAGTGTGGTCTGTTGTAGAAAAAGCACCCATCTGGATGAATGTGGCTTCTTTTAAGTCCTTGGCTGTCGGATTTCCATATAGCTCAATTTACTGACAAATCTGAATGTTTGTTTTGCATAGTTGTAATTTTTGCTGTAATTGTGTGTGGAAGCAAAGTGTGTTTCACCTATGCCTCCATCTTGGTAGGAAGTTTGTTAATCTGCCTGCGGCCAGCCAGGTAGTACAGATGGTGGCCCCTTGCACCCACTGTGCCACTGAGACAGGTTTAGAATTTGTGTAGGCTCAGGAAATTTTATCATGCTGTTGCTTATTTTTTTAACCTTTGTTCTTTTCTATGGAAGTTCAGAGGTAAATATGTTTGATTTTTTTCAGATGTCTTTCAGAGTGGACTGGGTAACCATGTAGTATTTATTAGAAATTAAAGTTGAATTTTTCTCTATGGGAAATTAATTCTGCTCACAGTTGAGTCCTTGCCATGTATCCAAATCTTGCTAAACAGATAGAGCAGGCTTTTCTTGGCTCTTAACGCTTATTTTGGGGCCAGTGTTTAGTTTGTAAATCTTTGGAAGGGCAGCTTAGGTCATAGACCGTGGAACCGACAGATGACACTAAATGGTTCATGATTATTGGATCATGGTTATTCCTTACATTTTTATGTGCATGAACTCAACTTCATAGGTCAACAATATCTTTCAACTGGGAGATGTTTACTTGTTTGTAAATATGGAAAATAGTGATCCTATTCTCCATTATAAAATCAGGTGATAAGTACAGACTGTTAGATACAGGAAGTGCCTATTTTGTCAGTAATCTATGTGACCAACATGAAGAGCACTCAAAATAAGCTTTGATTAGAAAGCTTAACTGAGACTTTATCATTTCTAGGTCAATTTAATATTGCTAATAATCAGCAAGACTGTTACTCAAAAGAACAGGATGGTAAACACATAGCTTCATTTTAAATTGGGACATGTATCCATTCAAATTTTTTTTCTGAAACCTAAATACATACCCAAAATAGTTGAGACGGGAATCCTCTTGTCACAATGCACTGAAAATTCTTGCCTAATTTGATTTTTTTGCTTTTATTTTTCCTCGTGTATGAAGGAAGAATATTTTCTTCATCTTTGAAGGAAAAATAACTCCAGAAGGATGTGAAATGTAAAATAAGAACTGTTTTTATTATTCTGTATTGGAATAACTTCATCAAGTACAGTCATTCATTCTTAGCTCCTATAGAAAGTGGGAAAAGCAGTTGCTTCTTTTGACATCATTCTGTGTTAATATTGACGTCATTCTTACTTATGTGCAGGTTTGATTTATGACATTTTTTTCAAGATTACCCTTAAATAAAAACATTTAACAATTGCCATAAACATTATCTCAAGTGATTGATACTAGAAAAATATGTTAATTTTTCTGAGGATTTATATATTTTGGCACCAGGCTTTTCTCAGTGTACCTCAACTAAATACGCATAGTCCTAATAACATCAATTTGGAAGGACATCATACTGCTCACATACGCAACTAGTATTTTGTTTTGCTGGCACCAGACTTATGTTTAATAGGCGAAACTAGAGGGGAAGTAACTACTTGTTTCCACGTATTCTATATTAGCATTTGACTGTATTAGGTATATTTTTGGGAGCTTTATTGAGTCAACTACTGAGAAGATCCCTGGACAGCTGGTATTTGTGCAGTATGCAGAGACTGAATGTAACACAAGGTACACTCTGAGCCATATTTGTCTATAAGAATGTTCCATGGCAGTTTTGCATGGTGCCATTTTGTCTCTTTTATAGCCTGGGCACCTCCCATATTTCTCTTTACTTTGTTGGAGTCAGAATGAAAGTCAGAAGAGAGCTGAGTGACCGAAATTGGGATCAGACCACTGCTAAATGACAGGCTGTGTGGAATGTCCTCTTCATTTGTGTTGTATGCTCTCTGGTCAGGAAATGATTTACATTTTTTTAATAACCTTGGTCAGTTTTAATCAATGCTGGAAAACCAGACTTAGATAAGATCCTTTGGTTAAATCCTTTTAGGCCGGGAGGAGCTAAAAATACTCTCTGCTTTTACTTTTTATTGCACCATAGAAAGCACAAACTCCGAGTTTTGCCTTATGTTTTATTAACAGACATCTGCTTCTTTCTGCAAGACACCTTGAACTCTCTTATGGATACCTTTTATGAAGGATTTTTGGGGAAGGTTGTTTTCCATTTACCTCAGTTCTTAGAAAGTAAATGACTAAGTCTCTAATTTTGGCTATTCTCTGTATATAATAGAATTAAAAGGAAAGAATCGCCTGCAGTTTACAGTACATATAGGATGGTCACCTTGTTCTTGACACAAGTGTTCTAAGACTGAACGGGATTCCTGTAGAAAACGAGGTCTTTGTGGGCTGATTCTGCCATACGTTGTTTCTAAGCTGAAGATGAAGAGATGAGGAGAGGAGTGGTATGAACTTGGATAAATTGTTTCCTTCTTTGTGAAATGGGGATAGTGCTGCTCACCTCTCACAGAAGTTATAAAGGTAGTGTGCAATATGAAAGGACTTGGATAGTTCTTAGAACTTAGTAGGTGCCTGGTATATATTGTTTTCTTGTCTTGAAATGTAAGAGAATTTAACAGGCTAAGAGATTCAAAAAAAGTAAATGTGGTAGCAGAATGTGTTTGACGTTTTTAGTTCAGCAATGATAGAGAAGAAACTTTATCAGAAGAAACTTTATCAAACTTTATCATACAAAATGATAATACAGTGGCAGCAGATGTGAAGTGTTCACTTTTGTTTATACCTGCCTTTTAGTGTTTGCTTATGAAAAAAATCAGGTGATGAAGTGGCCCAGATGGGTACATAGTGGAAGCAAGGTTGCTTTGATTTGGAGCATTTTAAAAGTTTTGTTGTTCAAATGAATACAACAATTTATGGAAGCTGGTATAGCAATATGTAACTGTCATAAGTATAGAGAGAAGAAGAACCATTATGGTGACTACGATAAAGCACACCAGTGTTTCTCCCCTTTTTCTTCGAAATGGAAAGCAGTCACGTGCTGGCAGCAAGTTGTAATGTGCATGTGCTTCATATTTGACATGAGAGAGATTTTAAGATGAAGGATTATAGGAAGAAAATACTGAATATCAGGGCTGTATAGTTGTTTCTCTGTATCCAAGGGGGAGTGGTTCTAGGATCCCCTGCAGATACCAAAATGCATGAATGTTCAAGTCCCTCGTATAAAAATGGTGTAGTATTTGCATAGAACCTACACACATTCTCTCATACACTTTAGGTCATCTCTAGATTACTTACGATATCTAATACAATGGAAGTACTATGTAGATAATTGCTATCCTGTATTGTTTAGGGGATAATGACAAGAAAAAGTCTGTGTAGTAGGCCTGACCACATAGTACCTGTCAGCAACAATATAACACTTAAACATTCTGTTTGCAGTGGGTTGAATCTGCAGAAGGCCACCTGCACCACCTCCTTCCTTCCCAGCTCTTTCACTGACAATGGACTGAGCAACTCTTACTGGCCCCATTTACTATTAACCTGCTATTCATGCTTCACTGTGTGGTATGCCAGATCACGTGACAGGTTGGTAGCAGGTTGTCAGTAGGCCACACGTCTGGAAGTATAGACTGCTTGTCTTTCAGGAGGGTGGTGCCTGATCATCTGCAAGGTGGCTCTTACTGGACCTTCTCTTGTCCTACCTGCCCCTCCTCAGAGGAGCAGACGGTGCTGGAATAACAAGAGGACGAGGCTAATCTGTTCTGATTCTCAGAGTTTGCTGTTGGTTTTTAGCATCTTGGGCGATGAATTGAAGGTGTCTTTACTGAGATATAAATTGTTTTTTTTTAAGATTTATTTATTTATTTTTAGACAGAAGGGAAGGGAGGGAGAGAAACATCAGTGTGTGGTTGCCTCTTGTGTGCCCCCAACTGGGAACCTGGCCTGTAACCCAGGCTTGTGCCCTGACTGGGAATCCAATTGGTGACCCTTTGGTTTGCAGGCTGCCACTCAATCCACTGAGGCGCACCAGTCAGGACAGCTGTATTATTTTGTTAGAGTAACCCTCCCTCCCATCCCATGGTACTTCCAAATTCCCAGGAGCTATAACTGTTTGTGCTATTGATAAGGCTTAGCTGTGAGTCTTGAGTGTCACAACACTTTACATAATTGGTTTCCACTTGCATTTAAAATTTAAAACTATTTGATCAGTTTATTCAGTAGAATTGCTTTATTTCAGGATATTGTGTGGTGTAAAACAGTTGTGGTTACTGGTGGTCCCTGGGGTCAGGTACCTGGATTTGAATCCCAGCTCTACTCCTTATACCTGTGCAACCTTGGGCACATTACTTACCCTCTCTGTGCCTCAGCTTCCTCATATGTAATTAAGAATAATAGTGCCCATTTGATAGGGCTATTGTGAGAGTGAAATGGGGGAATGTATGTAAAATGCATTGTCACTGCTGCCACTGCTGTGAGGGTATTTATACTTTGAAGATGTGCTTCTCAGACCAGATGCTGGAAGCAAATGGAGAGCTTTTTGCTTTCATAGAAGATAGCTGATAATTGTACCTTTTGTATTGGACATACCCTATTAGGCAGGTTTTGTAGTCAATTGTAAGCCTCAATCAGAAAAGGAAGGGAGGGGAGGAAAAGCCACTTGTAACTAAATGGTGCTCAGGGAGAAGAGTTTAATGTGTTATCCTTTTTTGTCTGTTGTTTTTCCCCCTTTGAGGCATATAATTATTTCTCAGTCTTTGTGCTGTGTGACAATTTCAGTTGTAAACTTTTATTGAGAGAAGATGGTAAGGAGATAGCATTTACTAGTGACCTTCTGGGAGCTGTTTCTTTTTCATTTTTAATAACTTTGTTGGGCTATAAATTCACATACCATACAATTCACCCATTTAAAGTATACAGTGGTTTTTGGTATATAATGTTAATTTTTAAAAGGATTTTATTTATTTATTTTTAGAGAGAGGAAAGAGAGGGAGAAAGAGAGGAGAGAAACATTACTGTGAGAGAGATACATTGGTTGCCTCTCGCCCCAACCAGGGACTGAGCCTGCAACCTAGGCTTATGCCATGATTGGGAATCGAACCACTGACATTTTGCTTTGAGAGATGATGCCCAGCCATCTGAGCCACACCAGTTACAGCAGTATTATTAATTTAAAAATTTTTTTTGGTAAAATACATGTAACATAATTTACCTAAATAATTTTTAAATGTACAATTTATTGGCATTGATTACACTCACAATGTTTTGCAGCCATCATCACTATCTCCAGAATTTTTTCCTCAACCCAAACAGAAACTCCATAACCATCAAGTAGTAACTCCCCATTTCTCCCTTGCCTCAGCCCCGGCAACTGCTAATATCTATTTTACTGTTTCTATAAATTTGTCTTTTCAGAAGCCGTTTCTTTTATTTTTTCTTTTTTTTAAAAAAATTCATTGGCCCTGGCAGGTGTAGCTCAGTGGACTGAGTGCGGGCCTGTGAACCAAACAACTGTGGTTCGATTCCCAGTCAGGGCACATTCCTGGGTTGCAGGCCAATTCCCAGCGGGGGATGCATGAGAGGCAACCATACATTGATATTTCTCTCCCTCTCTCCTTCCCTTCCCCTCTAAAGATAAACAAAAAAAATAAATAAAAGGGGAATCTTGCATTTTAAAAATTCATTGAATTAATTGGCATTACATAGGTTAATGTAATCAAGTTATACAGGTTAGAAGTGTGTAATTCCATAATACATTGTCTGTATATTACTGTATTGTGTGTTTACCACCCAAGTCAAGTTTCCTGTTACCATTTCTCTCCCCTTGACCTTCTTCTACCTGCCTCCACCTCCTGTCCCTCGGTAATCACCATACTGTTGTCTTTGTCTATGAGCTTTTAATTTTTCTTGCTTAATTTCTTGATCTATTTCACCCCCCTTCAGACAGTGTAGTCTGTTCTCCATATCTATGAGTCTGTTTCTGTTTTGTTTGTTTATTTTGTTCATTAGATTCCACATATAAGTGAAGTATGGTATTTGCCTTTCTCTGACTGACTTATTTCACTTAGCATAATGTTCTCCAGGTCCATTCATGTGTTGCAAAGGGTAAGATTTCCTTCTTTATTTTTTTAAAGTATATTTTATTGATTATGCTATTATAGTTGTCCCATTTTTTATCTCCTTTTATTCCTCTCCACCCTGCACCCTCTCTCACCCCTCTCACCAGTATTGCCCCCACCACTTAGTTCATGCCGGTGGACTGTAAGTTTGTGCATATAAGTTCCTTGGCTCCCCCATTTCCTATAATATTCTTAACCTCTCCCCTATTTTGTATCTACCATTTATGCTTCTTATTCTCTGTACCCTTTCCCACCATTCTCTCTCCACACTCTCCCCCCTGATAACCTTCCATGTGATCTCCATTTCTGTGATTCTGCTCCTGTTCTAGTTGTTTGCTTAGTTTGTTTTTGTTTAAGTTCAGTTGTTGATAGTTGTGATTTTGTTGTCATTTTCTGTTCATAGTTTTGATCTTCTTTTTCTTAGATAAGTCCCTTTAATATTTCATATAATAAGGGTTTGGTGATGATGACCTTCTTTAGCTTTACCTTATCTGGGAAGCACTTTATCTGCCCTTCCATCCTAAATGGTAGCTTTGCTGGATAGAGCAATCTTGGATGTAGGTCCTTGCCTTTCATGACTTCAAATACTTTCCAGCCCCTTCTTGGCCTATAAGGTTTCTTTTGAGAAATCAGCTGTTAATCTCATGGGAACTCCTTTGTAGGTAACTGTCTCCTTTTCTCTTACTGGTTTTAAGATTTTCTCCTTATCTTTAATCTTGGGTAACTTAATGATGATGTGTCTTGGTATGTTCCTCCTTTAGTCCAATTTCTTTGGGACTCTCTGAGCTTCCTGGACTTCCTAGAAGTCTGTTTCCTTTGCCAGATTGGGCAAGTTTTCCTTCATTATTTGTTCAATTAAGTTTTCAATTTCTTGGTCTTCCTCTTTGCCTTCTGGTACCCCTGTGATTCAGATGTTGGAACATTTAAAGTTGTCCCAGAGGTTCCTAAGCCTCTCATTTTTCCGAAGTCTTGTTTCCTCATTCTGTTCTGGTTAAATGTTTATTTCTTCCTTCTTCTCTAAACTGTTTATTTGA
>PVKM010047913.1:0-11331 GCA_004027735.1 Carollia perspicillata
GAAAGAGCAATGAATTCTAGACCCCTGGATAAAGCCAATAGAATTCTGCATGAGGCAATGTTATAAATTTGTATTGCTTACAATTAGATCTAATCTTTAAACTATGTCTGAAGGAATAAAAAATGCCATGTCATGATTATTTCCGTTCTCTCAGAAGATAGCCCATTTATTAAATTTCTTCAGGAAAAATAATTCTTAAATTATGATGAATAAATGCTAAAATAATATGCTTTACTTAAAACTGCCAAAATTATTATGATAAATTATATATAAACATAGGCACTAGAAGTTTCAGGATGTGAAACACAAGTTTTGAAAAGTTAGTTTTAAAATATGCAGAAATAAATTGGCCATTTGTATATGTAAGTGGTATTGGACTAAATGAAAAACTTTTGTTTCTTTCCCCTAATTTGGGGCTGTGGGGTTTTATCATGAAGATCATCTGTTAGTAATTGAGTTCTGTCCTTCCATGGATGGGATTACTGGGCCTTTAAACCATAAAAAAGAAGAAGAAGAAAAAAAAAGCCCATACACAACACAACAACAATAAAAGCAGGCTAGCAACTCTAACTTCAAAGGAGACCAAAAAGCAAAAAAAAAAAAACCAACTCAGAGAACAAGAAAATGTTTGATGCAGGACCAAGTGAAGGCCTCGGTGTCACAGCGTCATTGAGTCACTGCCAGGAGCTGCGCCTGCTCTGGGGAGCAGCCGCACGTGGTGTCATCTGCCACTGTGCTGTGAGGACTTCAGAGCCAGTTTGGGGAAGAAAATGTTTGAAATAATTTTAAGGGCTTAAAAAATTCAAAGGATATAATTGAGTTTTCGGAATGACAGTGTGTTGTTCTGGAAACCTAGTCCCAAATCCATCTCAGTCAAGTATTGCTCTAAGTAACAAATTTTAATTCAGAATACTATGAAAGAAAATAGATTATGTTGCACTGTATTGGGAAATAAAAATTTTCAAAGGCTTTTGGAGACTCTATTCTAAAATTAACTAGAATAGCACGACATAAATACAATACACATGTAACATCATTGTGGGTGGGCAGCATGAGAACTAATATTTGGTGAATGTTTTGTATATAACTGTGCGCTGTGTGGGGTTTTCCAATATCTTGTGTAATTTTCACGTCACACTGTAAGGTAGGAAATAAAGACTCATATATTTAGCTATCTTGTCTGGGCCAGTAAGCTAGTAAGTAATGAAGTCAGAATTTCTAAAAAATATATATTAGAGTTAATATTTGTTCACTATAAAAAAATTCAGATACAGAAAGCCTCTAAGTAAAAAGCAGTGAATTGCTAACTTCTACCACTCACATTTCACTTCTCATAAACACCATTAGTAGTTTCTTATATTTTTCTAAAAATTTTCTATATACATGTATATACAGTCACATACCTTTATGTCCATTGCTGTCCATTCCTTGTTTTGACCTTGAGAGACTAATGGGGTTACACTATTTTGACATTTCCTTTTATGTTTAGTGGATCTCTTGGAAAATGTTCCACTTCAGTATGTATAGATCTATCTTATTCTTTTAAGATTATGTAATTATATATGATCAGAATTTAGATGTAATTTAATCAGCAGCATTTCATTATTTCTAATACCAGTACATACTTTCTGTATTAGTTTGCTCAGGCTTCCATAACAATACTGGGTGTCTTTCAACAAGGGAAATTCCTTTCTCACTGTTGGGAAAGCTGGGAAGTCCAAGATCAAGGTGCCAGCAAGACAGGTTTCATTCTGTGGTCTCTCCTCTTGGCTTGTAGATTACTGGGGCTTTGATACATGAATTTGGGGTGAGCAGGGAGATACAACATGCAGTCCATGACACTCGACAACATTGCCTATTAAACTTTTAAAATGTTGTCCACCCGATTAGTGAAAAACTATGTCATTTCATTTCCATTCATTTAATTATTCATGTCTTTTAACATATTTTTTCTCTGTAATCTCTTTGCTATGAAATTTTTGTTCATGCGCTTTGCCCATTTTCACTATTGGGTCTTTGGTTTGTGTTATCAGAACTTTTTTACTGTATTAAGGGTATTAGCTCTTCGTTGGACATAAATGTTGCAAATATTTTGTCTGTTGTTTCAGTAATTTAGTGTTTATTTTTCTTAGCTCTGCTGAGTGTTGCTTCCAATTCTTTCCTCTGTTAACTTGTCGTTCACTTCTCTGTTAACTTGTAGTTCACTTCTCTAGTTCACTTCTCTAGGAGGACGGTCACGTACGACGAGGTCGGAGGGTCCGTGCCTTTTTTTGTACAGCTCTGTCTTGCCTGTCATTCTGAGAAATGGAACTATAGGAATCCTCCTTTAAGGTGGTTCCCATTTCAGCAACTCCTATTCTCCATGAAACATGTTGGTTCCTGCTGCCTCTCTACCTTGCATAGGATTGGCAGAGATCCAGATATATTCACACCTTTGATGTATGTATTGTTGCATTAAAGAGCCCATGTTGACCAATAAAACTGTTGGAAAAGTTCTCTGAGCCATTTTTCTACAAAGTCACATCTGTGGTATATGATCTTGAACTGTATGCACTTTTAATTCCACAAATTACCAGGTTTTAACATACAGTCTAATCTTAAAGATAATTCAGTTTTTCATTTAAAAACAGCTTACACCTATAAAGATGTAAGCAATAGCATGTCAAAGACTAACCAGCAAGATCTAGTCTTGATACTATATTTTCCTAATTACAACACACACAAATAATGAAGGCTTTGAAGAAGTCTGCTTCGTGTAATGAATTGTCAGTAAGTGGAGAAACAATGAGTTGCTGCTCCAATTAAGGGGGGGGAAGTCACGTATGAAATAATTGCATTCAATAAAAAATGATACATGCCCTAAATTATATGTAATAGAGTATAGTTTTCAACTGTTTACCGTAAATTATGATGTGCTAGACACATTTTTTCCCTTATTTTTTGTAATGGGTTGAAAGTCGATTTGTACTTCTACCTTATAAATAAAAAAACTGAGTTTCAGTAAGATTGAGCAGTTTGTCTCAGGTCACACAGCTAGTGAGCAC
Organism: Carollia perspicillata; assembly: GCA_004027735.1. NCBI lineage: Eukaryota > Metazoa > Chordata > Mammalia > Chiroptera > Phyllostomidae > Carollia > Carollia perspicillata. The sequence goes on from PVKM010047913.1 coordinate 3,045, forward strand.
CAGAGGTTGGATTCCAAACTGAGTCTTTGGCCTCAGGCTACCACGTAGTATATTGCCTCCTGAAAGGAGTTCTGAGAAACAGGCAAATGTGAGCCAAAATCATCAGAGAGGGTATCCAGCGAAAACAAAACCTGGGCTTTCAAGAATGAGTAGGATTTTAATAACTACAGCTGAATAAGGGGATGTGTGATGGAGAAAACAGTGCAAAAGAAATCACGGAGGTCACCCTGAACATGGTCTATAAAGGGGAAGGGAACCCTGTGACAGGAAATTGTGTGTGTGCGACTGTGCAGTTTACACTCAGCCAATGACAGAGGGCCCTGCATCTCAGAAAGAGAAGTGCGGGCTTGATCAACTATAGGATGGGTGGTGTGGAGCCATTGAATGTGATCGGTCAGATTAACGAAGTGAAAAGTGCTGATTTGGGAAAATTGGCTGGAATATGGAGTGTTGTCCAGAAAGAAAGCACTTAGACATCCAAAAAGGTAGAGCATGGGGAAGTCCAAGGTTAAGGCCCCCAGTGTCAGGTGAAGGCTGCTTCCTCAGTGATGGCTGTCTTCTCACCAGTTCTCACGTGGTAGAAGGGGTGAGGGAGCTCCCTGGGGTCTCTTCTGTAAGGACACTAACCCCCATTATGAGGGATCTACCTTCATGAGCTCCCAAAGGCCTCATCTCCTGCTACCACCCCCTTGGGGGGTAGGATTCCAAGATAATTTTTTTTGGTGGGGGACACAAATGTTCAGTCCACAGCACCCATGGAGAGCATCATGTTTGGAGTTTGCCTCCTCTGACACAAGATTGCTGGACATTGACAGTCCCTTTCCTTTCCTCTTGCCCAGGAGAATGTATACCTTCTGCTACTTCTGCTCTCTTCAAAGTGAGCCCAAGGTCAGGCCTCGGAAGGAAAGTCACAGGTGTGAGTGCTTAGAAATAAGGCACCCCGTACTTGGGTGATGGACACACAGAAAAGGTTAAAGGGTCCTGCAGTGATCTTGGTGGAGCACTGGTCCCGTCCCACTGTGACCCTGTCAGTAACGATACAAGTGTGCCAGTGTGGTGGTTAGGGGCACTGGCTCCGGATCTGGGGCTACCAGAGGTCAGAATTGGGGCTCTGACACTTGGGCAATTTTCTTAACTGATGTGGGTTTTATTTTCTACATCTACAAAATGTATGAGGAACCTGTTATAAGCTCATAAGGTCGTTTTGAAGATTGAAGTCTATAGAGAGACTAGAGTGTTGGAGACTGATGGAAAGTAAGAGCTAGTGGGATGTGACTTGCTGGAGGTCACGTCACTCAGCTGACTAGTGGCACAGCTAGGAAGTGGTTGCCTAGCCCCCAGGTCTTTCTGCCACTCCTTGCTGGCCATATGGGGGTTAATTTAAAATTTCTTAGAGTAGCTAAGTGATTTCTAGTTTACTGAGTATCTCCGTTAGCTGAAAATTAATATACGTGTTAATATAGCTTCAGAAGCTACCTTAGAGCTCATTAATAATCTATTAAAAATTCAAAGAACAATATATACACTAAACATACTGTGTTAAAAACTTTCTTAAATGTAATTTTCTGTTTTGTTTGTTTTTATCTTCTTGAGGTGTTTGGCAAAAGAACCTAATTAACTCATATTTTGAAATAAATGAGTGTAAATCATGATGTTTTATCATTCTCAGGGACCCTTGTATATTCATGAAGAAAACGGCCTTAATACTATCCACCTATGTGGAATTTCTGGAATCAGCAAGCAAGGGAGAAAGGCATTGAGTGTGTTATAGGGGGTGATTTCCCCCTCCTATTGCTTTTCAAGGGCATTTATTGAAGTAAGTTGGTTATTAACTCACCCAGATCCAATGAAAATGAAAGAGTAAAACAAAAGCAAAGTAATTTTATATGGCAAGTTTCCTAAGAAACAATAAAGGATAATTTCAGGTAGCACATACATAAATGCACCTACTTCTTGATGAATTGATGCATAGTTACTCGTGTTTGTTAATAATGAGAACTCTTGGTTGCAAATAACAGAAACCCAACCTGAATTAGCTTAGGAAATAGAAAGGAATTTATTGACTCACGAAATAAAAGGAGAAGTTGACTAAATAAGCCACAAAATGGCAGAGATGCAGCTGGTTTCAGATACAACTTGTTAGGTTTTCAAACCCTGCCAGGTCTGTCTGTTGTCTTTGGAATTTTTCTGTGTGCTGACTTGTATCTTGCTACCCACTGGCTTCCACGATCTCCAGCTTCTAGAGGGTGATGTTTTGTTTTGTTCTGTTTTGTTTTGTTCTCGTTTTGTTTTGTTTTGTTTTCCGTAGTTTGAAAATCCCAAGAAAAGATTGATGTGTTGGGTACCGATCCCTGACCTGGTCAGTGGTGGCTGGCAGGGCATGCTCGTGCTTGAGACATACTTCCCATAAAAATATAGGGTTGCAGTAGGGCGTTATTTTCCCCCCAGAATAAGTAGCTCTCCCTCAGTTCTCCCTTTTTCTTTATTCCTTTTCTTCAACTCTCTCCCGCTTGACCGGCACTTCCTGACTTTCAGCTGCCTAGTCCAGTCCATTCAGGCGGTGGCCCTGTGACACCACATCAGCAAGTCAGGTTTTGCTTGGAACGTGCCCTTTTTCAGAGTGGATTTACTTGTGGGACAGCCGTTCTCTTACTCAGTTTGGTTACCTCTTATAAATTGGATGCTCCTGTCCCACTGTAAGCACATGAGCATATCGGCACGATCTTGTAGTCGGCTATATACACTGCTAGCTCTGGCTGAAATGCCCTCCTAGGCAGCATCTCCTTATGAGCCAGCTGCTCTTTGGATAACCTCTGTCAGAGATGGTTTACTGGCTCTTACATGGGTAGCAACCTGTGCCTTGAACAAATGGATAAAAGCAAGGTGCCAGGAACAAGAACAGGCAGGAAGAAAAGTGATGGGAATTTACAAAATTTCCAGCTCATTACAGAGCCCACCCATTACCTCTTTCATTTTGTTTTAATTCTAATTTATTGAACTGCAAGTTGTTTGCGGAGAGCTCTGTTCCACTCATGTTTTAACAAGCAATGTCTTACGTGGGTAAACTTGGAAGAATAAGTATAGGGAAACTGTTCGTAAAACCTCTAATAGCCTCTTGTTTTTCTCACACTGAGCTATACCTAAGTCAAGAAGGGCACTTCCCCATTTTTTACCCCACAAAATAAAATCTAAAGCAAGATACACATATGTTCAGCTGTAGATAATGAAACCTAGTCAACCTCAATCATGTAAGATGGAGCATGTATATTTGTGATAAGTTCATGTCACAAATAAATGGAGGGACAATTATGACCTAGGTATAAAACGTACAAGTCTGCAAATGGTTAATTTATGACCCCCAAATCGAGGGTGGTGGATGTATTAGCTTTCTATGGTACTATAATAAATAACCACAAGCTGGGTAACTTGAAAGAGCAGAAATTTAATCTCTCACAGCTCCAAAGGCCTGAAGTCCAAAAATCAAGGCATCAGCAGGGCCATGCTCTCTCCGCGGGCTCTGGGAAAGAATCCTTCCTTGTTTTTTCCAGCTTCTGGTGGTTTCTGGCATTCCTTGGCTTGTGGTAGCTTGACTCCAATATCTGCTTCTGTCTTCTCGGGGCCATCTTCTCTTTCTGTGTGTCTGGATCTGAATGTCTCTCTATGTTTTTATAAAGATACTACTCATTGGATTTAGGACCCTCCCTAGGGCAGGGTGACTTTGTCTTTACTGAGTCTATTACTGTTTTGGAGGTCCTAAATTTTGAAGGGGTACTGTTCAACCCAGCACAGGGGAATAAAGCAAAAAAAATGTTTCTCTTAGTAACTGTTTTTGTTTAAGTAATTGGTGTTTGATGTTTCAAAGGAATGTGGGTTCTTAAGTTTCCTGATGTGAGGGACTCTCGGGAGAAGTCCTATTTGAACTGAATCTGCTTCACAGCAGGTGCTGGTGAAGAGGGAGCAGGAGGTAAGCACAGCTTTGTCAAGGACCCCCGCCCCCAGCTCCACTCACAGAAAGATAACATACTCTTCTCCTAAGATTTTCTTACCTCCTGTTCTCAGTGCCTTGGCTCTAAGTTTGAAGGATTTCTCCTAAGATTTTCTTACCTCCTGTTCTCAGTGCCTTGGCTCTAAGTTTGAAGGATTTCTCCTAATATTTTCTTACCTCCTGTTCTCAGTGCCTTGGCTCTAAGTTTGAAGGAATTCTGAGACACTGAGAAGTTATGTTTTTCTTTTTGTTCTTAAAACTTATTCCTATCTTATTCTATCCCAACTAAAATAAGATGAAATTATGTGGGATTCTTTGGACCATTGTGTTACTTTATAAAATTTTATGTACTTTAAAAAACTGAATATGTATAATAGGTTGCTGATGTTTAAGATTTTTCCATCATTTTGTCCTTTCCATGAAGTTCTACCCCCAACTGCCCTTATGCAGCTAGAATAGACAGGTATTCATTCATCGCTCATCGAGATAATTGAGTCATGTAATTGAGTCTTGTATGAATGGTTGTGAGAGCACCCCAAGCGGAGGACCAGAAGGGCAGATTGTAGGACTGATTCACAGTTGTGAGCATACGGGTCCATTGTGAGGGCCTGGTGACTAAGCAGTTTAACAGGCCTCCTGGGAAAAAGTGATGGGTCGAGTGACTGGAAAGGTGTGAAAGAACGAAAAGAGCAGGGAAGGGGGCGGAAAGAGGGTTTCAGAGGGCACGCAGTCCTGAGTGGTTGTGAGTACAGGGCGGGACAGTGGGGTTGCTGAAGTGCAATGCAGGGTAGGCCAATGGAATTGAGACTATCAAGAACTTAGAGGTCAATGCATTTGAATTTGATGACTCAGACTTATTGATGATGGCTTCAGAGAAAGGGGAGTATTTATTCATTTGCGTTCAATAATCATTTATTAAGCAGGCTGTGTGTTGCAGGGACTACACTAGACACATCTGACCTGGAAAAAGAGGGTAAGAGAAGATGACGGGTCACAGGGTATAGTATGAATATTTGGGGCTCTTCGCTTTCCAGGTTCAGTTTTATGGTCGATGTTAATTTCCGCCTTGGCCTTGGCTATACTTTGCAACTCTTTGTTTTCTTCTCTGTCGTCTGTGTTTTGGTTCCTGGGCTGTTCCTTTCCTGTGCACCCACCTTCACAGATCACCTCCAACTGCCAAGCCACCCTTGCCTGGCATCTATTGTGTTTGAAGGTGGGTCTGTAAATCCCACTTTCGTGATGAAGAACACAGTGATCAATAACACACTTTAACATGTCATCGGGTGAGTGTGGCATTGCCGCCCACTTCCATATGCTCCGCTTTGTATTCCTTTGTATTTATTTCTTCTGTAACCATAGAGCCAGCCTAAAACAAAACTTAAATGTTCCTTTCAATCTCAGAAACACCAATTCCTCTCTTTCTGTACTTTATGTTGCCATGCCTTCTTTGGCAATTTCTGTAAATTTAGTATTGTTTTAATAGAGGCAGCCACCTGGCATTCCCATTTGGTTGTGATAATAATGGGACATCTGTGAAGTGATCAAAATAGGGCAGCCTCTTTACGTGCTGCTTCTTGTAGCACTAATTCATTACAGCCTTTTTTATCTCAGAAATATTTTTAATCCCAAAACATGTAAACTACACCTTTGTTTCAAACACCCTAATGATGCAGAAAGAAAAGTGCTTTTCCCATGAACAGTTACTGAACACACAAAAAACAGTAGTGTTTGATGTTTGGATTCAACCAACAAGTAGCACGTGTCTGGGGCACTGGTGTGCCACTCCGTCCTGCCGCAGACACCGCTCTCCAGTCTCTGCCTCAGCGCCACTTGGGCTAAAGCAGATCACAACACGGTATAGAACATAGTTGCCATGGCTGCCTCGGGTGTTTTGCGGGGCTGGCAAGGAAGCAGGAGATAACAACAGCCATCATTTGGGGATTGGTAGCAATGCACCGCTATCTCTAGGCTCTGTAAGCATGGCAGGAAGTTTCGTGGGAACTTCTATCCCACTGGTGGGAGATGGGGCATGCTGCAAGCCAATGGCCCTGACCTACTCTGGTCAAAGTTCCCCCATTCTTGGGAATTTGTGCCCTATGCTAAACAGGTTGTGCTCATCCACAGGAATATTCTTCATTTCTCACTTAATTATTCCACAGGGTTACCTCAAAAGTCCCTCTTGAGAAATCCACCCTTTCTTTGGGCGTTCGATAACCCATGTGTTTTCTCCTATATTAATAGCCTCTTAATTCAGTTGCTAGCTTTACATAAACTTCCCTGGCACTTCTCTTAGTTTGTTCATCCCTTTCGTCTCTTACATCCATTCTATTTTGCCAAGAAATTGCTTCTTCCAAGTCTCCTTATCTTTCCCTGTGATCAGTGCCCAGGTGGGCATGCATAAAGTTTCCTTATTGTATTATGAATGTATTTTTTTTATTAGGAAATCCTCATTTTCTAGCGCATACCCTCAATTTGCAATCTGTAGGTCAGATTACATTTTAATTTTCCTTGAAGCCCTCACCAGGTTTCAAGGAGAAAATTTGTTATTTGCTCTCTCTTAAAAAGAGAGCTTTTTAAGCTCTCTGTTTAAAAAAAAAAAAAGCTTCTTTTAAGACATTCATTTGAAGCATCTTTTTTCTTTTTTATTGAATTTATTGGGGTGACGCTGGTCAACAAAATTATACAGGTTTCAGGTGCACAGTTCTACAGTCATCTGTACATGGTATTGTGTGTTCACCATTGCAAGTCAAGTCTCTTTCCATCACCATTTATCTCCCATACACTGTCTTCCACCTCTCCCAACTCTTCTCCCCCAAGCGGTCACCACACTGTTGTCCATGTCCATGAGCTTTTTTCTTTTTTTTTGTTCTATCCCTCCTTTTCCCTGCCGCACCCCCACCCACAGCTATCAGCCTCCTCTCTGTCTGTGAACCCATCACTATTTTGTTTGTTAGTTCATTTTGTTCTTTAGATTCCACATATGAGTGGAATCATATGGTATTTGTCTTTTTCTGACTGGCTAATTGCACTTAACATAATGCTCTCCAGGTCTATCAATGCTGTCAAAAAGGGTAAAATGTTCTTTTTTACAGCTGAGTAGTTCCATTGTATAAATGTACCACAGCTTTTTTATTCACTCATCTACTGATGGACACTTGGGCTGCTTCCGAATCTTGGTTATCGTAAATAATGCTGCAAAGAACATAGGGGTGCATGTACTTTTGGAATCAGTGTTTTGGATTTCTTTGGATAAATTCCCAGAAGTGGAAGGAATCGCTGGGTCAAAAGGCAGTTTCATATTTAATTTTTGGAGGTATCGCCATACTGCTTTCCATAGTGCCTGTACCAGTCTACATTCCTACCAATAGTGCATGAGGGTTCCCTTTTCTCTACATCCTTGCCAGCACTTGTTGTTTGTTGATGTATTGATGACAGCCATCCTGACAGGTGTGAGGTGGTATCTCATGGTGGTTTTAATTTGCATTTCTCTGATGATTAGCAATATTGAGCATCTCTTCATATATCTAGCAGCCATCTGTATGTTGTCTTTGGAGAAGTGTCTATTTGGGTCCTTTGCCTCTTTTTAAGCATCGCCACCTAGCCTCACATTTCTGCAAATACACTTTTAGCTCACTCTTGCTATGCCTTAATGAAGACCACTAGTTTCTGTAGCTGCCTTGGCAACGCCCAGCTGTTTCAACCTAGCAATTCCCTTCCAGGATGTATGTACCTTGTAAAGCTCAGTGTAACCGACAAGTTCCTCTTGAATTTATAATGCACTTAGCAAAAATCTCACATGTGCCTAAATATTTTACTGTGGACATATTTGCAGTGCCCAGTGCCCCTTGGAGCACCGAGATGCACAAATTAATAAAGTCTCACAGGAAAGCTCAAACTGCATGTGGAAAGTGAAATCTAATAGAAATCCTGCATTACCTTTCTGTGTCACCATTGTATATTATGGAACCACGTTGGAATAACTATTGTCATTTCCAAGCAAAATAGAGAATAGTTTCTGCCTTCAGGGTGCACATTGTTTTAGAAACAAGACAAGTGCAGACAAAGCCAAGTGCAATGTCATTTCTGTGTAGGTGATGTTAAAAATGTACAAGTGGTAAGTAAGGAATGCCTCACTGTGCAACTCAAAATAAAGCTGGATTTAGAAACTCGAATCCCTGGCTGCCTACTCAGATCTCTACCCACTACATACCATTTCCTTCTTCTGCTGCTTAGAGTTTACTATATTTTAAAGTGGAACTATGTAGAAAATTTAAGTGGAAAACCTTAGGAGAAAATAGCTGA
>PVKM010047914.1:0-11330 GCA_004027735.1 Carollia perspicillata
AGTGAAAGGTGATGAACTAGGGTGAAAATTATAAATACGTATAATGCAAGCTGAATTTCTCATTCATTTCTATAGCTGCAGACATGCATCCCCCAAGTCCTTTTTATCTGCCATTTAGCAAGAATCTAATTACTGAGCATGAGTTTACTACCTCATAAATAACATCCTCTTAGCTTTCCAATCACACCATTCCTATTCTGTATTTTGTCAGCAAAAGTCCTGTTTTTAAAAATAATACTTTGGCCATCTGCTTACCCATATGTGCTACACATCACTGAATGCTAGATTTTCTGCAAGTTTTATAGGCGTAGGTACCACAAACCTTGTACGTGTTTTCTCTCATAATTAGCATTTTATAACCACATTAAATTGATCACAGGTAAACTGTTTCATTTTGGTGTGTTATTTTGATTGTAATCAGACTACTTGCTGGAAAGTAAATGTGTAGCCAGTGTATTTTAATTATAAAGAGTTTTCTTTTCTCTTTTATAGCAAATACATTATTTTAAAGGTCACACTTGTCAGACCCATAAACTAAATCCCAGACTTGCAATGTAAGACATCTCTCGAAGGATCCATCAGTGTGTACACTGGGGCAAAGAATGTTATCGTAGCAGCTCCATCAGTTACAATGACTGATGATGTCATTTGCAATCTCTTCAATCGGATCCTCCCAAACGAAAGAGAAACACTTGGTCAATGATTCAGGTTTCTTTAAGTCAGATATATGTTTTTTGACAACTTCTTTTTTCCTAAAAACAAGGTAAACTGCAAATAGATATATAGTGGGATCTGAAATGCCATAACCCTTCAACTAAGAAGCTTCCATTTATAGATTAATTAGGGAACATTTAAATCCCTTGGAAACTTGCCAAATTTAGACTTCAGTGCTTTTGTAATATAATCATGAGGGACAAAACTTTTCAACTGTGGCTTTGTAATAACCCATGTTTTCATGGTTAAAATGTAAGTTGAGTAATTACACATGAAATGTGCAAGAAAATTGTTATACTCCGCATTTTTTTCTGCACAGTTTTTTAAGTATCATTCAGTTATAATAAGTAAAATTCTCTTTGTATTATGTTTTGTACTATGAGTGTATTGTATGAGTGTCAGCTTTGGGTTATCTATTATCAAAACAGATTTTTTTCCAGTTCGTTCCAAAGCTTTGTTTCTTTGTTGCTTCCTTTACCCCGGGGATTTATTCAACAATTATCTTCACAAAATTTGGAACTGTACAATGTACGCATTTTTCATTCAATTTCTTATCTGGAGCTACTCTAGACCCATTACCTCGTTCGTATAGGTAAGAAAAAGTTCAAGATTTTCGGGTTTGATAGCAACTCTTCATGGCACAATTTTACTTCAGAACTAAATTCCTAGGGTTCCTGCTCCCATGTTAAAGTCGTGCACTGCGCATCTGTCATGATCATTGCTGGCCATTGATCACAATTTAAGGGGCGCCTTCTTACTCCTCCCCCTGTTTTTCACGATTTCAGTGGTTTTTACTGGGATGGGTGGTTGCAGATTTTACTGGTTATGCTGCCTACAAACAAGAACTGAGTGACTGAGGTTACTATTGAGAGCAATCCATTACAGGATCATAATGTACTTATTCTTTACATATTTTCATAAGTAAAATAATAAAGGGTTCTCATTTTGTACAACCTCTTTCAAATGTGAATTTTAAAGAATAGCCTAGTGCAAAGGCTTACATAACTTAACTTTTGTTATACTAGCTGCTGAGAGTTTTTACTAGATCTAATCATAGCCAGTTGGTAATACAATTCTGACTCTTTGATCCTGAAGGTTATGTATGGGAAAACTGAGGACACCTATTGTACTGAGATTTTCTAAGATAATACATTTATCTAATGACAGTGAAAGGACTCTAATTTAGGACTTTCAACTTCCATATATCCTTCTTTTTGCTAATATTAGCTTAAATATCAACTGCTTAAATGTATCACATTAGCAGTGTACTTTGCATTTTGCAAAAAAATTATCTTATTTAATCTTGAAAGCAAAATAGTAGCTATGAAGCAGCAATTATGTTATTCATATTTTGTGGATAAGAAAATGAGAATTGTAGATGTTAATATTTATCCTTTTATAATCCATAACACGGGAAAGTAACATGAATATGTTTAGTATCTACTGCTAGATTCTCCAAAAGTCTGTGTGTGTGTCTCTGTGTATGTGTGTGAATAGCTGTATTTACAGTCTGCCCTAGTACATGCCCAAAGGCTCTTAAGAACCACATAATTAAAAAGTCAGCTTGTGGTGATGAGGTTTAGGCTTGCAAAAGAGTCTTAAGGAAGTCTGGGTTTATTCTAATTAAGTAAACTACCAGGGTGATAAATGAAATTCTGTGCTTGGCAAACTTTCTTTGCTTTTGCAAGGAGTTATATTTGTGGATGAAATATTCTGAGGATGAATGTTAAAAGCCCTCATGACACCTAGACCCATGCAGAATTATTTTCTGAAAACACTGTGCAGTGAGGCAGCCACTTTGCAGCCCGGGAGAGCATTTTAATTGGCATCACATAACTTTATGACTGAGGGATTTATGTATCCATCCACAAAATCCCTCCCCTCTTTTAGTCTATTAGTTGTTATGTTTCAGTTAATATTATGGGCATTTTCTAATAACCTCTTTGGGGCCCTAGTGCAATGAAATGTCCAGTCTTCCTTCATGAGTAAGAGAGAGAGAGAGAGAGAGAGAGAGAGAGAAAGAGAGAGAGAGAGAATGAATCAGGCTCTGCCAAAGAATTGAAGACATACTTTGTCAATATTAGCATATCAATAGAATTTTCCGAGAAGAAGTGCCTTGTGTAGTACTGCCTGCTGGATTTGTATATATAGCTCAGAAAATGTAAGGCTTTTGAATAACTTTAAGTAAGAATTCTTGCTTATTTACCAGAAAAGAGTAGCTTATGTCATTAGCAACATGTCTGTGATTTTTAAAAGTCTAAGCATCTCTTTCATTGCTCCGTGGATTAATCTTTAATAAAGTTCAAAATGTGAGGTGGTAGAGTAGTGATTAAAAACCCGAGCTTTGAAGTCCGGTGCAGATGGTTTTGAATTTCACCTCTGCTTTTTGGCTCCATGTCTTTGGGCAGCTCACTTGTCCTCTTTTATGTTTAGTTTCTTCATCAATAAGTTTAAGAATATTAAGAGCAAATGAAGAACTATAAGTAAAAAGCTTAGCACAGTGCTTTTCAGATGGCTATTATGTAGTAAATTAACAGTAGTTAACTATTGCCATGAAAAGCGTAATACAAGAGTTAGCAGTACTGGAAGCCATGAAACAACTAGAAATAAGCTTTAGAGAAATCGTCCCATTTTGAAGGAACTAAGAAAAAATGCACAGATCTCTTCGACTATGAAATAATAATTTTTCTTATAGGTGGAATAAAATTTTATGAAAACCTACAGTTAATTAGAAGTTTCATATAGATAACAGTGTTATTTTAATCGTTAAAGTGCGTAAGATATTTTGTGAATGCAAAATAAGAAAGTGTTACATTTAATTAATCAGTTTTTGTGGTAGTTTTAATACTTTTTATATGTAATTTGATATTCAAGTAAATTTGAAGAGAGGAGAAATCAAGGTGCTTCTTTTTGTGACTGGCATATAAATTTATCGGAAGCAAAATGAAATAAAAGAATGATTAATGGAAATGCTGTGTGCCTCTGGTGTTTTAGTTTAATTGCAGAACACCATGTCTCTTATATTAAAAGTTAACTACAAAATTGTTTTTACCTCTGTAAATATATTATTTCTGATACTCCTACTTATTTTATTAATTGGACAGAATCTAATTATTTGACAGAGTTGCCAGTTCTAAATATTTTACAAGATTTCAGAGATGGATGGAGGATGAATTCAATTTATATGTACTCTAGATAATCCTTTAGAAATTATATTCCATTTCACTCTAAAAATTTTCTAATAAAAACTGTATAAAACAGAAAATATTACATTAAGTAAAAATAACCTTACTAATAAAAGTGTCTACTTAATCTTGTCATTTTGAACTATAGTGATATATATTTATATGTACATATGTAACTATACATGTGTATACACTTATACATACCAAAACACACCCATATATAACATAAATAGGTGTATCACAATAGTATATTGTATTACAACCAATAACTGAACAAATAGCAATTTTGTTACATAAAGTTATTTTAAAATTCCTAATAAAACCCTGATTTAAAAAAGATAACCACTTTAGTCTATATTATAACATTATGGCCAAAGACACTAAAAGCTTTTTTTAGTTTTATTACATTTAATGCCCGTTCTTATCATTGCAATGTAAATCAGATTGTTTTGGTTAGCTTTTATGTGACTACAAAATATGAAGATAAATTAAGAAATAAGGTATGGCTTCTATCATTTAGATTTTTACAAGTTCTTGAAAATTTTGGCATTGATCTTGAAGGAGTCAGTTATATGGACAGCTGTTGTTGGAGGAGGAATTTAGGATTTCTTAGAGATCCATAAGCAAAGCCTCTAAGTTCTTGTATTGAAACATTGATACTTGCGTATATATTATCTTACACATTGTGTTCAAATTAAAAGGAAAAAGCTTACTTAATTAAAGCTGCTAGTTAGGCAATGGTTGTATAAAACTGCTGTGATTATGTATTACTTTTGTCAAAGGACTATGTTTTTGAAAAAATATGAAATAAAAATGTTTAGGGAAACACTTTTCTTAGAATACTTAGATGTCTAATGGTTCATAATTCCTATTATTGCTGTCAATTAACATTTATTGAGTTTCCACAGATTATATTTGATTATAAGTATTATTCTGACTTGGAGATGTATTATTTTCCATTTAAGACTATATATATACATATACATATATATATGCACACACATATGCGCATATATGTACAGATATACAGACACACATATATGAACATATGTATATATGTGTATATATGCATATATATAAATAATAGGGAAAGATATAAAAGGTGTTGGATATTAAAATACTTATTTCATCACATCAGCATGCATACACAAACATAACAAAAACATAATTCAGTCACAAAAGTATTTTATTTTATATCTGTCTATCTGTCATGTATCTAGCTACAGAAAAAAAAACAAGAACCTCTTTAGTTTCAATGTTCAAACTACTTTTGGTTTTTAAAACTATTTCTGTGTAAGTTTATGCTTATATATTACTGATATGTTCATTTTTGTTTCTGTTGTTTATTTTTTGCTTTATATCATTTCTATATAAATGTGACCAAAATAATTATTATGGAAATTTTATGATGTTCTATTGCAGCATATTATGTTGTTATACTATGTGTATAGCTTTTTATTTTTATTATTTTTAAAGATTTCATTTATTCATTTTTAGACGAATAAATTGGGGAAGAGAGGGAGAAAGAGAGGGAGAGAAACATCAATTTGTGGTTGCCTCTTGCATGCTGCCCACAGGGGACCTAGCCTGCAACCCAGGCATGTGCCCTGACTGGAAATCAAACCAGAAACCCTTTGGTTTGCAGGCTGCCCTTCAATCTACTGAGCCTCACCAGCCAGGGATATATAAATATATATATATATATAATTTTTAAAGTGACAGATTAACCAATCTATATATGTACAAATAATTAGCATTTTTTCTTTATTATAGGATATATCAAGTATTTCTAAAGTTTAAAATTATAGCTAGTATATAATATATAAATTAATGTACTTAAGATTATTCACCAATGATAAGGTTAAGACTGTTTTGACAAGCAATAAAATTACTTTCTAAATTTTTGAAATCAAAAAACAAGCAGTAATAGTTTTACTATCTTTTGGCCATGCACTGGTATTTTCACACCTTATTATTTTTTGTTGCTTATTTGTTAGCATGTGGGAACTTTTTCATATTTAATAACTAATAATACTCATTTTAAAAACAAATTGAAAAAATACATATAGTTTTATATATTGTCGTGGAATAGGTTTAGAACACCAAATCAGAGATTGCAGCAATCGATTCTCTCTCATAATCTAATGTGTTCAACCCATACGAAAGTAAAAAAAAAAAATTTCATATCACAGTCTCTCATTCATAGAGATGTGAAAAACTACCAGCATTAGAAGTTATATAAGCGGAATTACTTTAATTCCAACTATTGAATGACATGGTGGTGAAAGCTAATGATTAGTCCAATGTTGACTTTTGACCCTCCAGCCCCATAAATTTCATCCACAGGTCTCCCAGATGACTAATAATTACAGTGGATGCCTTCAGTTTTCCTGGCTTTTGCATGATAACAAACTATGTGTGTCTAGACCTGCTTCATGTCGATTCCCTTGTCAGTTACATGTCATTCCCAAGAGGCCTCACACCACCCATGGTTCTTTTTCCAAACTGGCTATAAGCAACTAGATCTAGAATCCATGTGCTCAGGACAGAGGTTTAGCACAAGTGGTGAAGTTCAACAAGTCACATCAGATTTTAACCTGTGTCGGAATTTTCCCCAGATCTACCAAAGTGAGCAGCTGGGGTATTAATCTTATGCTCCTGCTTCCGATTTAGGAGATTCAGTTACTCTTTTTCTTCGGGTCACGATATTAACTGAAGTGTTTAGCCAATGGTGTAAGAGCTTCCAGAGGAACAAATTCTTTGAAGGCTGCCTCACTTGCCTGAATGCTAACAGCTATTTTCCCTAAGGGGAGAGAAGGAAACCTGGGAAATCGTGAGGAAGGAGGACAGAAGTTACAATAAGGATGATTCTGACATTAGTTTACTTTGAACTAAACAAATCCAGGTGGCCCCAAATTATTGCCCAAGGCCCAACTGTCACAAAAAATTATGGCTCTAACCCTCCTTGTATTGCTAAAGTATAGAATTTATCCATCTCATGATGCTTCCCTTTGGACCCTTAGTACCCATAATGAATGATCTATATTCACCTTAGAAAAGTAAGCATTTAAAAAATGATGACTTCACACATGTCACTGACACTAAAATATCTATAAATCGATATCTGGTGAAATCATGACAAAACAATTTTAACTCTATGTCTCACTTGTCAAATGGCCAGATGTCTAGTCTGAAATTTTTTTCTCTCATAATTTTTTCTTTCAAATACTAAAGATTGATTATTTTGATAATTCACAGATACTTTCAAAAGGTAGGGACCTGAAATGTGCATTTATATATGGAATTGTTGGGTATGTACTTTAGTCAAGGATCTATTTCATCATTTCATTTTTTAAAGAGTGCTCAAGATAAATTAGAGTTGTCTCATGAGAACACTGCTTGATAATTGCATGAGGCCAAGAATATTGGAAGGCAACCTGTAAAAACAAGTTAATGACTATTGATTTGATTTGCCAGGTATGACATTTACCCCACCTAAATAGCAAAGGAAAAATGATTAAAATATTGTTTACCCGAGCAGTTAGGCCACAATGAGAATGCACATGCTTCAGAGTTATAAAGTAGAAAATAATAAAAAGAGAGTGTTAATAACTGAGGAAGGGGCATGCAGGCTAGAGAATGTTGTCTGTGTAAATCCATCACTGAAATGCTCACCCAAAATGAAGTCCCACTGCCTTTTTGTAATAAAGTAGACATTTTTTTTAAAGCTGACAATAAAATATGTTTAAGAATATCTTCTATAGAATCAAAGTTGAAAAAACAATCTTTCCTTCTCTAAGTCACCTTCGGGAGTTGGAAAGTAGGCATTAAAGGTCAGAAAATGGGAGAAGGAGCCCTGATTTCAAACTGCTTGGTGTTGGTTTGCCTCCACTAATTTCTAGCAGTGCTTCTGTGGCCTTGTTATTTTGCCTCTTAATGTTCTGTTTTCTCATCTAAAGAGAAGGAAAATAATTATTCTTATCTTCTAATAAGTTCACGAATAGATAACCATTATTATCCAGAAGAATGAGGATTAATTACCTGAATATATTAAGATAAAGAAGGCTCTCAAGTTATAAATAAATAAAAAGCTTCAGATGGGCACAAAATATACTCCTTTTTGCTCCAAGAGTAAAGGGACTTAATCACATATTCAAAATATTTACTTCCATTGTGTTTCAAAACTGACCTAGAGGAGTACCTTAGATTTAATATTTTTCAAGCAATGTGTATGAATTTTCATATTAAGTGATTAAATAAAGATCAAAAATAGTTTCACAGCAACTCAATTAAGGGTTAGTCTAAACATGAGTTTGTTTCAAATTATGTAACCTGTGGCTTTCAGATGTTTGTAGATTTCCAAATTTTAGGTAAAATATTTGTGTACATGAGTCTTCTGGGGAGAGCATGAATTGAGAAGAACCAAGTCCTGTTAAGAGAAAAATCTTGATTATCCCCAAATTAACGAATCTATGTGCTGTTAACATTGCAGGTAAAATGTGTGTATTATATATTTTTAAGTTTCACGATAGAAAAATTATTTGAGAGGAAATTTAGAGATCACTATGACAGTCAATTGGACAAATACCTAGATAAGACAACAATATTATTTCCTGAATGAATGCCATTAGTTCACCGAGTTTTAATTTGAGCTTAATTTGAGCAACTCTCATCTTTTTCCCTTTTATATCAGAGAGAATCATTACAAGAAATCTTACCAACTACTTTCCAAAATCATCATGGAATATGATTCCTTCCACAGGAAGGAATAAACCATTCTTTGGTGGTGATGAGCGGAGAGTAGAGACATCCAGTGGACACGACTTCATGATCATTGTGAAATCTTAAAGTGATAATGAATCATAATTAATTTTTGAAAGGTGAAACATATGGCAGTGGGAATTAAGTATGTATATTGCCAAATGCATCATTTGCTCTCTGCTATTAGATTTTTAGGCATAATGTAGTTAAAGTGACTGAGAGAATCTACACTGCAGAGAATTAGATAGTGGAAGAATAAAACTCTGGAGGTCAAACTTGATCCTTAAATATTCTGCAAGAGAAGTTCATCTCCTTGAAATTTTTTGGCATTGATTTAAAAATAAAATCACACTTTGAAGAAAGCATTCAAATATAAGATGATGATAACCTACTAATATCTTTTAGTTATATCTTATAGTCAAAAAACAAATAACTATTATATTTGAAATATTTACAGTTATAGTTTTCCACTCTTTACTGATTTAGCCTGAAAAAATTGCTGTTGGTGTCAAAGGGGCTTTACAGTATTAAAGGATTTTGCTGAGCTATTTATTTTTGCATAGGTCTCAAGGAAAACTCCCTCTCTTTCCCTTTACCATTTCTACCCACTCTGTGTCCTCTACCATAATGCTTTGCTTTCTTGGACATGTTAAAAAAGTTCTCTTTTCCATGAACTCTCACTTAAACATTATCCCTGTGCCCTAAAATATCCCTTGATTCCACTCTTTCTCTTACAAACCCTTTGAGTTATTTTTACCTTAGTAGTTATTTATTAAAGATAGTGCTTTTACAGTCTGTATTTTAAAAGTGTCATATTACATTTTTTGGCATCTGTTTGTATGTATTTCTCAGTAGACCGGGTTCAGTGGTCATCATTATATCATAGTAGCATGTAACATAGCAGACTACTCAGAGGTGCAAATAACTGTTGATTAAATTTATTGTCCAATTGTTCTATTTGACTCATTTGTAAAAATTGTTAGGGTCCCAGTGTCCATGTAAATAAACCTAGAACTTAACTGAGAAAAATTAAATGAGTGGTTTTAAGAATATATAGATTATATATAATATACTACAGTTGCAATATAAATAATACAATAATTGATAAATAAAACTACAAGTATAAACTCTGTGTTACTCGTATTTATAAATCTACTTTCATCCACCCATGTGTATTATAGAAAGCAAAAAGCCTTCTGATATAGCAGAAGAGATGTCCAATTCCACTGTTGGCAACATTGTGTCCATATTATGCATTTTTCTGAGATGCTGTTACAGATGTCAGCAAAGCTAGTTGAGAAAGGTCATGGGAAACGAAGCTAACCCAGGTACAGGAGGGTAAAGGAAATGTGCCTCTAGGATGACATCTGTGTAATGGAAGGATTTGATTGGAGCAAGTTAACCCCGAGGGTGTGCATAAGAGATGTTTCTGCCCTCCTATTGCTTGGACGTCATCTCGTGCAACCCACCCGGTTTCAACCCACCCAGTTTCAAGGTTAGGCAGTGATATTGTATAAAGTAGTTAGCCATTCACCTTAATTTTGATTATAAATGCATTAAATAGTTATTTATTGGTTTTCCTCACTTCTCTAATATAGTAAGCCTATCCTCCAAATCAATAAGGTATGTAAATACAGAAGGCCAGCAGCTTGACCTGACAGCTAGACCCACTCTAGTTATATAATATTTTAAATAAGTTTTTATATTCCTGAGAATATTGTGTAGCTCTGGGTGTGTTTAGTAGCATGGGTCAAATACTCAGTTTTCTTAAGGCTTTGAAAAGATGAGCTATTATTCTTCCTTCTCTCTTGCCCTCTCCCCAAGTGTTTATATATGCTACTAGGTTGGGTTTTTTTTTATGGCATTAGGAGATAAATAGCAAAACGAAAAAAAAAAAAAAAGACCCACCAACCCTTAAAATAATATCTACTGTTAGAGTCTAGGATGATAATCTTTGCAAACAACTTTCTCTCAATATCTAAGTAAACTATTTTCATGGTGATGGACAGGGGTTATTTCCAGGTCAGAATGTCTTCCATGGGGCTTCCAGCTGGCCCAGTGGTAACACTGATTATGTAACTTGAAAAATCTTACAGTGTCACAGTGGAGGAAAAGCAGAGTCCAGAGAAAACTTGGACTCACTTTATCACAAAGTTATAGGATTAATTTTATATTTTTTTTACTCTAAAGAATTTAAGGAACAGAATAATGATAGGGCTCAGTTCATGGAATGGTTGAGTGAATTAGATGTGATAATGGATGAAAGGTAGTTATCAAAAGTCTGCCATATACTAAGTGTGCATCAGGCTAGCTGTTGCTTTTATGGATTCACTAAATGTGTAATCTTGGGTTGTTGCTGTGTTTTTTCTTTGAATGAGAATATCTTCATTCAGAGTAAAAATGTACAGAATGGAAGAAACGGGAGAAAACAAACTGAGCAGCCTGATGTTTAGGAGAGGTGCTAACCATCATTACACATAATGGGGCAGGTGAAGCAGGTTGTAACACCTCTGAACTCATTCCAGCAGTAGTGACCCTTTCTCAAGCCCAGATGTTTAAATGACCGCTCAGTGGGATGTTTAGGGTTATAAATAAATATGTCCCACCTACTGCTGCTGTCTGCCTGCTCTTCAAAGGTAGAAAATCACGCACTGCACTCAGCATCACCCC